>OMNZ01003215.1:93339-135363 GCA_900303255.1 Lesueurigobius sanzi | reverse complement strand
GGCCTTGCCAACTTCTTCCAGTAAGTCTGACTGGACACCCACAGGGAAAAACATAAATTGGCGCCTATGGCTCCTGATAGGGTCTCCCAGGGCAAACAGGTCGTAGGTGATGGGTCAGACCAAGAGCGAATACTGATGTGTGTGACAATTCTGGGTGGGGGTGTAATTGAATGATCTGTCTTAATGTGTTTCTAATCTGTAAAGCGCTTTGAGCTGCATTTTGTATGAAAAGCGCTTTATAAATACAGTTTTGATTGATTGATTGATTGAAGAGCGGTTCAGAAGCCCCTTACGGTGAGACACCATCAATGACTGTTGTGTCGCCCAGAGGTGAAGGAGCGTCGTGGGGCCATCCTCCCATGGACCCACCACCTGCAGGAGGAGCCATAAGGGACTGGTGCAATGTAATCCGGGGGGCTTGGACTGCTGCACCCGTGACCCAGCAACGGATAAACGGAAGAAGATGGATAGTATTATATTATAATACTATAAATACTGTATATATGTACAGTATATATCATATAGCTACTGTATATTACTACTTATTTTGTCCCATGCACCACCATCCTATATCCAACCTATTCACTTAAATCGCTTAATTCGCTTTCCTTCGTGATGTCATGTTTTCTTCTTTTCCACTTGCTGTACTTGATCACATGGGTTGAGTTAGTTAATTTATGAGATCATATCCTTTGCTCAGTGTCACTGTACTTTCTAGAGTCGGCTATAATACATCCATGACTAGCCACATGAAAGCTCTTCCTTTACGGAAATTAGATTTTCTTAGTCAAAACACTGGTTAAATTATTCAGTAAATTAACCATGTTTACATAAGATCATCTGTTGCTTCTAAAAATACACTCAGTTACGTGAGCTTTTGCAAATAATGTCCAAGTGGCCAAGTCAATATGATCTTAGCCTTGTACCGAGTCTCAAGATGATTTCAAGATGAAATCAAACTGTTTTATGTCAAATGTTTAGCGTAAAGCAGTATTTAATTAGTAAAATCTGGCCAAATATCAGAAAAAACAGTTTGAATACATGTCATGCACTTGATTTCAAATGGTTTGCTGCCCTAAAGTAGTATCAGAGGCAATAACATGCTTACAGTGGGGGGAGTTGTATGCGTAGAAACTGTTTGGGGTCGCGGTCAAAAAAGTTTTCGTAATAGACCCCAGATCGTGACAAACAAGACCCACATTAACCAGGGATCTGCGGGACAACACACAGTGAGGTCAAAGTCCCCACAAAATCGTCTCCACCACACACAAAAATTGGGCACAAAGCGCCAATAAAAATGGTTCAACTTCAAGCCTGGCGGCAGAGAAGGTTCAGCGCTCCACGTCCAAACATCAATCAAAATGAAGAAGAGTTTCCATATTTATTATGTGTTGGGTTTATTGGGCATGAGGTCCATTAAGGATTAGAAGAATGCCAAGACAAAAGTCGGAAGGAAGGACAGTTGGGGAGGAAGGGAACATATTTGGGATCAACCGGGAATAATATTTTCCATGTAAGATCCGTCTTTTGTACCAAACTAGAAATAGGACGTATTGGAGGACATTTAAATAAAAGTGTAACAGGGACATACAGTATAACTTACCTCGATATTTACTTGCTGTAGTCCTTATTTACTAGGATATGGTGTGAAAAAACTGTAAAACTGAAAGAAAGGTTTCATAATAATAATATACATAAATCCTATTCAGAAAATGAATTCTTCTGAAGTCTTCTTGGGAAAACTGAAACTAATGGTGTATATTTTTATCCATTTGCTTGTATCCAAATACTGTATGTTCTTTTGTTTCTCTCCTGACATCGCTAGTGGTGATTTTTGGCCCGATAATGATGTTGGATTCAGTTGCGTTGTGGATAAAAGGCTCTTGGCTCTGCTTTACTCTTTATCTATTTCAGAATTGGCCTCTATAAAGTTGGAGGATCTATTCAAACGCATAAATCTACTGTTTTTTGGGGGGGTTATTCAAGCAGGATCACATGAAGGTCCCAATCTCAGTTCATCCTAGGAGACCTTGGCGAAGTAAGTTTCATGCGCTTCTCAGTTACCGATATGACACATAAAACCACAGTATTCATATGGTTTGAATTTGCTGAGATCCAGCTGGGAATCTAAAAATCAGGAAATGTGGAACAAGTACATTAACCAAGAACTGGCTTTTTACAAAATGTAAAATGTATCTGCTTCAGCACGTCATATTTAGCACAAATGGACTTTTGTGTTTCATTATCTACTCACATTATGGTTTTGAGCCGGAAAATTGGATGTTAAATGGCAATGTCATGGCCATTTTAGTATAAGTTACGCTACAGAAGGCTGACTTTATTGTAAGTGCTTTCTTATACAGTTGAGCCGGAGAAAAGATGTGATATGGGCCACTACATAAGTTAAAAATTTGCTGGAAAAAAAATATTTGTCTGGTTTTCTTTAACTTCACTCACTATCAGTGCCCATAACTGATCAACCAATTGTGGCTAATCAACAATAACAAATAATCTACAACTAGTTTAGAAATCAATCATTATCAGGTTTACAATTTAAAAAATAAAAAAAATTACCTAGTCTGACTAAAACTAACTAAAACGTTATAATACTAAAACAGCCTCATCGTTAGGTGCTGGAATACTCTATACTTGCTGCAGTATAGTGTGTTTAAATGGTCATGATTCCAACTTTATAGGCTTATGTCATGCTTATTCAACAATAACTGTGTGGACTTCTTATTTGAGTTGCGTCTTGTCATACTCCTGACACCCTACTGGTGGGTCCCAACACTGTTCCAGCTAAGAACCATTGCTCTCTATACCATAAATCCATTGACAGGGATTTCAACTTGATCATTGTGATCATTAACACAGACTTTTGACTTGGGAGTGGACTCAATACTGGAGACCAGACGAAGGCACTGGTATCCATCTACAGTCCTCATACTGAGCTATGCTAAGCCATACAACACGGATCGTGTTCCTGGGGTTTCCTGATTACCCCCAGCATGGACAGAGGCTACACCAACAAGGATAAAGGCTAAGTGTGGCAGACGGAAAGGAAAGGAACAAGTCTTTTGCTAAACAAAGCTTTGAGCTAATTTATGACCCCTTTTAACAGATGGGGGGCCATTCTTAGCCCCTCTACACCCTGTAATGCTAGCCTGGGGTAAATCAAGCCCTCAGAGCGCAGACAGGCTCAGACCGGGCAGCCCGAGTCCTCATAGGCCTGGCATAAATCAGTGTCAGGGAGAGACAGCAGCTGATGAAGGACAACGTGATGGACAAAAGACTGAGGTCCCAGACTCGTAAAGCGCTCTGGCCAGTATCAATACGTGCTTTTATTTCACTTTTCCTGGGATACATATACGACAGACGCAAACCGCAGCAGGATTCTGTTACAACCAGAAAGTCCAATCAAAATTCCACTTTATTTAAGGGGAGATCAATTCATACAAAACACTCCCTTAGGAAACCAAGTCGATCTTACTGAAAATATATTCAGAGCTACACCAAAATCCAAACCCTGACACAAGCAGATGGGTTTCATCAGCCTGGTGAATTATTCTGGGGATTTTTTAATTTGCTGTAATACTGAAACTGCAAAGTTGCCAAAATTAGTTTCCTATTCCCAGAAAGTGGCTTGAATTTATTTCTCAATATTTTGACAGAAGCAACGGATTTTGAACTTGAGACTTGACCTGACCTTATAGCAGCCAGCTCTGTCCAAATCTCTTCATTGTCCCCCTGAGGCCTTCTACCAGTAAATCAAACGCTTTCTCATATTTTGCTTACAAACACATCCCACATAACGACGATAAGGCCAGGATGACAAATGAATCATCGTTGAAATTGCAAGTTCACTCGATGTTGAATAAGCACATCACCTCAACTGTAATGTCACTTTTCAAGCAATTAACTTTCTGAACGTTCAAGATAATAACTGAGTAGGCCAGGCTCCAAGGCTCCTGGGAACTGGTGCGTTCAATTGTTGCAATGAGTGGATATGTTTGTGATTAGATGGAGACATTGAAGACACATCAAACAACACAGCTGTTGTAGATGTGTGGGTAAAATAATAATATACGATCTTGTAACAAAAGAGGGAAGTGGCAACAAGAAAATGAGAAGAATTAACTTGTGAAAGGTGCAGCAGGCAGTCCATAAACATAAATAACAATAAATATTTTCCGAACTGTGTGTTTCCCATGATCGTTCTGTTTCTCTTTCAGTTTTTATGTCATCACTGCGCTACTCCCTGTGTGTAACTGACACAGCCCTGGTCCTATTGTTGTGGTCACAGACACTGGAGGCCACATCTGAGTAAGACTCAATGACTCATCGGACAGTAATGCATATTTTGTGCATAAGCAAGACGTGCTCCAATACACACTGAGAAACAGCAGCGTGAACATAGAGCTGCAGCGAGGCGTTTGTTTTATGTGAAGTGTCACTGCGGCACACAGCTCTCTCCCTGATCCTCTCTGTGGAGGTTTGGTCCTGCTGTGTCGGAGGCTCCACACAGATGCTGGAGTCAACTTATTGCACTTTACAACCAAGAATAGAAAAGACAGGCCAAATCCTCCCATGAGTGTATTTGTTACATTTAAGAGGAGACACTACAGGCAACAGCCAATATATTCAATTTTCAGATTTTGGGCTAAACAAATTGTCAGATCACAATAATTCAATTCATTTCTTACATTTTTAGTGGCACCTAGAGCCATTAAAGTTTCCAGTCTTGTACTTTGAAGTTTGTTCAGAGGGAATTTTCAGTATTACTACCCTGATTTTCTGAGTTTTGAACCCCACAAAACAAGGTGAAATTAGAATTTTTACAGATTTATCACTAATAACAGATTTATCACTAATAACTAGACTAGGGCCTCCAAAGTCCACAACAAAATATCACTCAAAATAAATAGATTTTGTACTGAACTTTATATGTAGTGTAATTCACCGTATTGTCACTGTTTCCTTATTGTTTATGTAAAATTAGGCAAAAACCATGACATTTTCTATTAAATAGCGTGAATTCTTATCATTGTGGGGCCTCAAGAGATCTTTGCATGTATAAGGGGGCCGCGACACTCCAAAGTTTGGGAACGCCTGAACTAGATTATTCAAAACCTAAACAAAATATTCAAAATCCACCCTGCACAAATCGTTGAAACTAATACATCAACAAAATAAAACCATAGTTTTAAATCTGGGTTTATCCATTATGTCGATTTTGTTGCTGAAAATATTTTTTTTTACACATAAAATGCCTTATTTTTATAGGAAAACATATAGACAGAAAACTTCCAATATTTTTTTTTCTCTTATTTCAAAAGGAAAGCTAAATTTCAAATTAATATTCATTCAATTTACATTTTTTACCTATTCACCTGCAGTGTCTTTCCTTAAAAAGTCATGAGTCTCCTACAGGGGTCTCCAACCTTTTCTACCTACTTTTATGTAACAAAAATGGCAGTGTGCTACTTATGCTTGATAGAAAAACTTGTAACTAGGACTGTACTGCCAAAATGATCATTCAACACAATAAAAGAAAATTACTGTAGTTTCTGCTTTATACTTTCCTATAGTCACCTAACTATTTGGAGATGTTTCCTTCAGAACAAAAATTGCATCTAAAATTTGACTCATCGAGCGTATGTAGAAAGCTACTATAACAACTACAGTTCTCTAGCACTTTTCACACCCACAAGTCGCCCAAAGTGCTCCACAAGGGACCATTTTAATGTCATGCTGTATGACATAATAGGCAACGCACTAATCTCTGGAAATGGACCCTCCAACCACAACAACTCCCTCACACACCACTCACCCAACCAACCAAATCACAAGGTAACCCAGGTATTACCACTCCCTTCCTACTAAATTGATCCAACCCTGCTTTGCTTCCAAGATCAGAGGAGACTGAGAGAAGAGATGCATTTACGAGATGGTGTGGCCTACGACGACTACTACTACTACTACTACTACTACTTACACAAAAAAAAAACGAAAAATGAACTGACTTGATTTGAGATAAGACATATTTACTACTGTACTAGATTTCATGGCTTGTTTCATGACATTTCTGATTGATTCTAAGGTAATCTCGCTTGAATTTGGTCATTTAAACTAATCTAGAAATGTACTTTTTGTAGTGTACACATTACTACAACTTATTCAGGACCCTGGCCTTGACGAAGTGGAGAAAGAAAGAAAAGTTTTGCCTCATGGTTGAATTAGCAGGCTGATGTTTGCTTGAGAAGAGAATCCCACCTGACCTCACTTACCTGTCTTAGATGGAAGGTAAACAGGACTTGGTCTAAAGAGCCTAAAATGGCTGCACCTGCAAAAAAAATAAAAATAATAACTACAACAACTGCTAAAACTACTACAGTATACTATATTTGACTACTACTGATGACATTTGACAACTATAGCAAAAGCCTGACTCCAGCTGTTATTTTTCCACTAGTGCTAATGCCTCTATTGTTACTACCGTTAATTCTAGGCCATCACCGCTTAAACAAATGCTCTTGAAGATGCTTATAAACTGTACTGTTGCTATGTTTGTGTTATGGGCAGTGCGTAAACACCCACCTGCTGCTGTCTACAATCACAAGCAGCTGGACCCGGCCTGTAGCGTGGCAGGGAGCTGGGGCACCCGGATAAACACCCCTGTAATGATTAGCAGACACACACACATAGAGAAACATATGGGAGATATTAGTATCGACAATATGGATGCACGTGTGTAAACATTACTGATGAAGAGAATTTTTGTCACTCAAAGCAAAAAGTTGAAAGAAATTATAGTTTTCCTTCTGGCTATCTGCTTTCATGTATGTAGTGTATGTATCATCCGCTTTCATTCAACGTAATCTCCGGCATCATCTGGTCTCCGTGATCTTTTTCACAACAACCAAAAAGATCATCTTTGGACTTCTTCTAGTCACCCAGCCTTGCATTTTTAACCACAGCATCTTTTAAACAAAACTAGTCTGTACACATCTCACGTCTCTTTCAAACACAGCTCAGCCTCAAGTCTTGTGAAATGAGTACACATACTGTATATATTTTAAATTGTAATTCAATATTTAACAGAAAAGCCAAGTGTCATACCTGACAGTTTCGCCTGCTCACTTCCTGCAGGCGAAACAGTCAGGTATGAAAAAACACACTTGGCCTGAAAAAAAAGAAAGTGTGAGAATATTCATGAGATTCATGAGAAGTCCAAATGAACCTTTTTGAGCAGTTTATTGTCTCTCCAGGAAAATTACACTACAGCTTATATGCTGCTGGTGCAGCGTCCAGGTCATCCTCAGTCAGTTAGTTCTGTCTTGAGCGATGGTTCATGAGTATCATGGTAAAGGATTGCCTATTGTGCATATTTTATGCTGATACAGAACATGCTAACTCCATACACAAAAACCCCTTTTACTGAGGCATTAATGCTAACCAGCCACAACGTTGAAATAGTTAAAATCCTTACATTTACTGGGGCGAAATGCATTTTGATGGATGTATGTTATGGACAAATGTATGACTCTACTTCATTCCACTGGCAGCTGCTGAGAGACAGGCCGCTGGATTGATGCTCTTTCAGGGTTCAGGAGGTTTTGGTGAGATAAAGACATGTTATTATAAACTGTCTGCCCACATTTTCTCTAACAAAACTGCTAATGCCCCAATATATTCCACATTCTCCTTCTACTCCCTACTTAAATCAACTTTCTCCATGTGTTAATATTCTGTCATGACATGGTGACAGAAGGCAACATCATAGGGATTTACAGCCTTACACTCTATAAATCCACTCACCCTGTACATATAAAGAAACTGACTCCAGCACTGTATACATAAATGAAAGTCGACAAATACAGACATGTCTGTCACTCAATAAATTACTACTTCTGTGGGGTCTATTAACTGTATGTTTATGTACCCGGCTCTGTAATAATATTGTTGGTTTAAAATTATATGCGCAGTGGTAGGTAGACATTTTCATTCTTATGTATCCCTTCTATATGGTGAACTGTCTGAATACATTGTGGTTTATTTAAGTTGTTAGTAAATCCATATCTTGCTGAGGTCACTCAGACTGTGTAAAGGCACGCAAGAATATTTTTAGTAATTAAAATGCTAGGTTTGGGATTAAATGAAGTTCAATATACTTTGGATCCCAATAGGCCAATGAATGTGACCCACTTTCATAAGCAAATAAAGTTTTGGCACCCAGTCTTAATATGTGCAAGTCAAGGGTGACAGAAATATCTCTCAGCGATGTAGCTTCACCCTTGAGCAAACCAGAAGGCATATTTAATTAAGCCTTTCTTTGTTATTGCAGGACTTAAAAATAAACTTCAAAATATGTGAGTAGACTTCTTGGCACTACTGTTCACATCACTGCTAAGGTTTGTTTTTTTTTTTTGTTTTTTTTCATAGACTAGAAAACAAATATAAACCGAGACCGTTTAAATTGTCCATTTGACATCCAATCGCAAATGGGCTCATAACCAAGAGTCCTATACAAGCTTAACTCACATTTGTCTCTCTCGTGACACATCATCGCAAGCTGCGGTGGTAACACATAAAAACATTCATTTGTATGGTCAAAACGCGAGTCATGTGTTGTTGAATCGTTTACCGCTCATTTTGATGAGCAATGTTTACTGAAAAGCTTATGTCGTGGCGCCATCTACAGGAAGAAAAGAGGAAGGATGTGCACCAGCAGAGGGCGCTGTTCAACACTGTAAGCTCTGAGCTCAGCCTCCTGTCACCGGAAACCGAGAAGCGCTTCAACATGTTATAAAAAAACAGTGATGTTGTGTAACTGCGCTTTTTGTAAGTAATGAATGGATTTACATTTTAAACCGGCTATATAATCACATGAGGTGTTTTTGTTTAGGATACAAGATGTTTTCTTTGTTTAAGTAGACCGACAGCGGTCTCTTTAAATGATCAGCTGGTGCTTGTGTTAGCTTAGCATGGGAGCCACATAAACAATGGGAGTTTTATGGAAGGATTTTACTAAATAAAGCACAATATATCATGTTATAGAGTCGATATCTGCAACAAATATGTTTTGTTTCAGTGGTGTTTTATGTGTATTGTCGGAATGCTTTTGTCAGTGACTAAACATCCATCCCTTGTAAGTGCTAATAAATGTATAACTTTTGTCCCTTTATGAATGTTTTGCATTGATCGTGTGGTGTATAATAATGATGTTACTAGCTGTACGTGGGCATTTAATGACAAGAATATTCATGATTCATACAGGCGGATACATCCGATTTCAATGATATTTTGACGTGTGACTGACGGACCGTCACCAGCTGCACAATGCCAGTGGAAGGTTCGGAGGACCAGTCCCCTTCCTCGCTCTCCAGCCCGGTCAGTGCTGCTCTCACCCTGGGCGGGACAGAGGAGGATGGGGCCACCGGGGGTACAGCATCCTTCTCTTTTCCAGAGAGCAGCCAAGGCTCTGAGTCTGCTGCAACCTACCCTTCCACTTCAGGACCAAGGGAGGGACCTAGTGGTATGTTAATTTAACCTAGACAATAACAAATATATATTCACACATAATAAGTTATTATTTTCATGTTTAGGAGCAAAACGGTCTGGGGCTTTGCTGCACATTGACAGACAGCGAATACAAGCGACATCTGCCAGTTCAGGGGCAGATGAGCTGCAGGGACTTGGTGTGGCTATTTATGACCAGGATGTGCTTGAGCAGGGTGTGCTTCAACAGGTGGATGAAGCCATCCTGGAGGCAAATCGAGTTGCTGCAAAAGCAGAGGCAGAAAAAGAGTACCAGTCAGTACTGGACGATGTCAGGTAAAAGTTTGGTAGTTTTACAAAAATCATCATCCTGATCATCACCATGTTTAACATTTGTATCCAGCATTCATTTGTTGTTATGATCTGAATCCTTGTGTTTGCATTTAAGGTCAATCACAACTGAATTAAAACATATCAACAAGATAATTGACCAGCTTGGACCATATGCTGCCTCTAGCAAAGACATCAGCAGAAAGGTTGAATCTGTGAAGCGGCAGAAAGAAAATAAGGTAAAGCGACATCATCACTAAATTCATTGTTTTGTTTTGCATAGATTCATGCTTCATACAATACTCATTTGATTATAGGAAAAACAGCTGAAGAAAATAAGGGCCAAACAAAAGCGACTCCAGGCTATTTTGGGTGGAGATGAATCTCTGAAACTTGAAATTGAGCTTTTGGCAGAGGATGATGGAGAAGAGGGTGAGAAATGTTCTCATAATGTAACATGACATTAAAGCAATTTGGCATTGTTTTATTCTAAAACCTGTGTTTTTGTATTATACTAGAAGCTGGCCCATCCACACTAGGCAGTATGCTCATGCCAGCACAAGAGACAGAGTGGGAGGAACTTATTCGCAAAGGACACATGACACCATTCGGTACTCGCATCCCACAAAAAGAGGAAAAGAAAGAGCCCAGAAAAGTGATGCTCGCTGAAAACTCTGCCTTTGACCAGTACTTAACTGATCAAGCCAAACTTGCCACAGAAAGAAAGAAGGCCCCACTTTTAAAGAAAAAGACTACCTCAAGTCTCAGTAGGAATGGAGAAGTCAAGATTAAAAACAAAGCCAAGTCCTCAACAGATAAGAAGCTTAAAAAGAAGATACGAAAACTACAAATAACTGCTTTAAAAGCTCATCCAAAAGCCCGGCCCAAGACCGAACCAGCCATTCCTAAACAGAAACAAAAGCACAAAAACGAAGATGGAGAAACTGACAGTGAGGGATCCGAGTATGTGCCGAGTGATGAATACATAGATCCAGACCGAGAGGATCTGGAGGCCCTAGAGGAGGGCTTTGGTGAAGACGATGAGGAAGAATACGAGTTAAAATCGTTCAAAAGGAAGACCGTGGGCAAAGGGAGGAGAAAGGTGAAGGTGAGCGACGAGGAATACAGCCCCGAGAGTTCAGATGAAGGCAATGAGAAGAAGCGCAACGCAAAGAGATTTAAAGATGATGGAGATATTGAGTTCTACAGACAGAGAGTAAGGTATGGCACTCTACATGCAATTGTGAAGGCAAGAAATATGTGCTATACTTTTTCAGCTTTTTGCCAGCACCTGATTAGGTCTTTAGGGCTGCAGTGCAAGTGTGCTATTGTTATTCCCGTCAGTTAAGAAGAATGCATTTGGTCTGTGCTGGATTCTCACACAGAGGGAGCACTAATCCCAGATGAGATTGGCAGCTGTTTCTTGACTAAGCAAATTCACTCCCCATTCGACTTCTTTCTCTGCACTCACATTGGCCTAATTATCCTCCTGCACATGGTTTTATACACTCACCCTAATGCTCAAATTAATGGAAGAGCAGGCCTAATGAGATTTCATATTTATAGCTGCCAAATAAATTGTGTTGGCATGTGTCCCTTTTCCTGCTGTACAGTGATTGAATGTCAAGTCACAAACATGGTGTGGATGGTGAGGCTAGCTCATGTAAAGAATGATATTATTAGACTGGGCAGTATTTGTAGTTGGGTGGGGGTGGAGAGGGGGCAGAAAAGTGTAATTAACTGAACCAATGCTTAGTCTTGACTTAATTAGAGAGCGTGGTCTCCCAGGCCCAGCTAAAGGACCAGTTCTGAGGCAAGGTGACAGGACCAGGCCCAAATGAAGATGGATTCTTATCCTATCCACCTCACACCTTTCTGGGGAACTCACACTACTAATTGTCTATATCAATCTTCATTTGCTGTGGGACGACTGTGGCTCTAACTGCCCTCTTTTTTGCACTATTAAAGCTCCTTTACATTTCCCTTTTTGCTGTAAAAGCTCACAACTCAAGGGAAATACCTACAGCTTTAAACATATGCTATCCATACACCTGTGTTGGCAAATCCTAAAATAAACCACTGATTTTAGTCTACACTATAGTCTTCCCATTAACCAAAAGGATTTGTGTGACTTCATATAAGTTTGCTAATTAAGGGTATTTACATTTTAATTAGGAAGTGGAAGCGACAGCGCCTTCTCGAAAGGGAGGAGAGAAGAGAACGAGGGGAGGAGCTCACTGATGACAGCGATGCTGAATTTGATGAAGGGTTCAAAGTACCTGGATTTATTTGGAAGAAACTTTACAAGTAAGTTCTGCAAAGCTTATCTGGGCAGTAAGGCATTGTTGTAATGTTAGTGTTTGGCATTTCACATTGTCTAGTCTAGCCTAAACTTAATACATTATTCAAACTCTTAGGTACCAGCAGACAGGCGTACGATGGATGTGGGAGCTCCACTGTCAACAGGCAGGGGGCATCCTCGGAGATGAGATGGGACTAGGGAAGACCATCCAGGTCATCTGCTTTCTGGCAGGTTTGAGCTACAGCAAACTCCGCACTCGAGGATCTAACTACAGGTACACACAGCACAATGCGGGCCGAGACTGTGTGTCTGTATGGTATGAATATTTGATTAGGGGAGTTCAGCTTGAGAGTGTTCGTCTGAATTATTAAACATGTTTCAATTATCAGACTCTTCACTTTCTTACTGCAGACATCAGAGAAATCTGTGTGTGTGTGAATAGTGTCGAGTAGTGTCTACTAGAAAACACTCAACAAATTTTCAGACTTTTAAACTGTGGTTGAAGCAGGTGGAGGGCAATAAATTAGGTCCTGAAAACATGACACACTGACGGTAATAATCTGCTTTTACGGCACAGCACAACACTTGTGCATTTAGAAGGTGGAGCTTCCCTTGTGATCAATACTCTGTCTTCTATAGACGCCCACAAATTGATTGCTTGCAAACTCAATTATGGCCCAGTATCAATAGCTTTCACCAAGCAGAGGTTCATACCAGTCCATTAGTGTGTGGGTGTGTGTCTATGTTGACAAAGCTGTTTGACGACATCGTCACAGAGTACACCCAATTCTGTCCACCTGAACCTGTGTAATTCAGGTGTAACGAGCCTTGTTTACATAATGGCACATTCTGATGCAATATTATATATTCAAATGTTTGTCATTTTGACCATGAAAAGAAAAAAATGTTCCTCACTTGTGTTTCATTAAGAATATAGCTATGTATGATTGAAATAAAAATGCCATCATTTGTTTGTAGGTATGCTGGTTTGGGGCCTACTATTATAGTTTGTCCAGCAACTGTCATGCACCAGTGGGTGAAGGAGTTTCAAACCTGGTGGCCTCCTTTTCGAGTGGCTGTCCTCCATGAAACTGGCTCTTTCACAAGTAACAAGGTAAGGTTTCACCTCCAGTTTTACTCACAGCTTCATGTGTGGATTTATTTCCTCTGGAGGGCACCAGAGACCTGTTCATATATAGAGCTTCTGCATTTCATTTCTTTCTGCTTTTTCGTTGCAGGAGAAACTTGTCCCAGAGATTGCTTCATGTCATGGCATCTTGATTACATCGTACTCAGCCGTGAGAAACATGCAGGACGTTTTGCTGCGCTATGATTGGCACTATATTATCCTGGATGAGGGCCATAAAATCAGAAATCCAAATGCTGGAGTTACTATGGCCAGTAAACAGGTACTGCCACGTAAAATGAATTTAGTGTGTGATTCATCAAGTTTATACTGAGTTTTCTTCTTGTGTTAGTTTCGCACTCCTCACAGGTTCATCCTGTCTGGCTCTCCCATGCAAAACAATCTGAAGGAGCTGTGGTCTCTTTTTGACTTTGTCTTCCCTGGTAAACTGGGTACCCTGCCTGTGTTTATGGAGCAGTTTTCTGTGCCAATCACAATGGGTGGCTACAGCAATGCTTCGCCTGTTCAGGTAATAACACATCAGCTTGAAGAGATAATAATAGATTTTAGGAATTTAGGAATGTAATGACAATAATTGCTACTTGGGGAAATTAAAAATAATGTAAAGTATACTGTTCAAAAATGTAATTTGACAACACTTCCAAGTGCAATATGAAAACCAGTGCATTTATGGCTGAGCACCACAACGAAGTCTATAGGAACACTTTATTCCCTGTGTGTGGAAAGGGGAGGCTAAAGTGGAGTGGAGTGAGCTAAATTGTGGCCCTTTGTCATTAGTGTCCAATCGTTAATAACCCACTGACTGTATGGATTTAATTATTTAAGCAGCTATTGATGCTCCTTCCGCTGTCGATAATAAAAACCTTTACTAATTATTAATGTTATTAAATGGTCAGAGAGAGCTGTGCTCTGCTGCTTTATGCTCAGACAGAGCAAGCACGAGCACAGAGCTAAACTGTGTTGGCCTTCTTTGAACTGAGATGAATACCTAAATACTGCAGCCTTTTTACTTCACTTTGTATCGGTTTAGTTGCGTGCCCCAATCATATTATCCCCTCAAGGCTTCCTCAAGGCTACTTTTATCCGTTTGATGGAGTTAATGTTTAACACTAACTGGCCGTTAGCATTGGTCATGGACAAGTTGCAGCAGGCCATCTGTATTCCCTGACTCCTGCTCACTTTACTACTGTACTACTGACCAGCGCTACTGATGAAAGGGGAAGGCTTTTTTCCCCCCATGAATACAGCTCTGTGATCAATGTTTAATGGCTCTCGCTGCTGAAAGGGACAGCCTGATGATGGGCTGCTGCCCCAGGAAGCACTCTCATGACAGATGTTGAGATGTTGTCTGAGACTAAACTGAATTACGCACGTGTTTTGAAGCTGTTTGCTCATAGCTGTTGTGCTTAGAGGGTTAACTCTCTTCTTGTCCGTTTACAGGTCCAGACAGCTTATAAATGTGCGTGTGTACTGAGAGACACCATAAATCCTTACCTGCTCCGGCGGCTGAAGGCAGACGTTAAGGCCAACCTGTCTCTTCCTGACAAGAATGAACAGGTAATTCGGAGTCCTGTAAGACATTTGACCCTCGTGAAGCAACTGTTTCTGCCACATCTAAAGAGTATTTGATGAATGTACGTAACACTTGTCTGGTGAACTCCCCTAATAATGTTAAAGTGAAATGGGCAGGTATTCATTAAGGCAGCTGGTCTCTGGTCTGTCCTCTGGCGTGATGCTGGTTGACTTCTCAGTCCACTTCAGCTCATTAAGTCGCTCCCTGAGGATTGTGTGGCTCTAAAAAAGACACAGCCTCCTTCTATTTTCTCTTTTCACACACTTAATTTCATCAAGGGGCTTTACAGGAGATGTTTACTGCTCATTACCGCTCTTTCTCTGCTCTTTGTCTGTGCACAGGTCCTGTTTTGCAGATTAACAGACGAGCAGCGGCAAGTTTACCAGAGCTTTTTGGATTCGAAAGAAGTTTACCAGATACTGAATGGGGACATGCAGGTACGATTGAAACAATATGTACATTTTTATTTGTGTCAATCTCATAAAATAACAGAGACGAGACACCAATGTTTCACAACCTATCTAAGGAGCTTCTTCATGGCAGTTAAAGAGATGGCCGTGGATGGTAAAGATTTCAGTGATGTCTGATGATATCTTTGGAGGGTGCCCCGATCGTAAGGTGTTAAAGGGTTTCAGTGAGTGTTTGGAGAACACACGTTGACGTTGTTCATTCAGTGTGGCAAAATATGAGGGTTGAACATTGGTGCAGTTTTAAATATAAGTCCAGTTTTAATATTACAAGTTTGAATCAACCAGATGACAAATTAAGCCATTTTAATTTGTATGCGGTTTTGTTTTGTTTTGTCACCACAAAGAGGGTCACCATGTTAGGAATTTCCAGGAAAAGAATATTCTTAATTTATTGTTTAACCTATGCCGGTTCAGCAATTTATATTTGACTTCCATTTGCTGCCATCCAAAAATATAGAGTAGACTATACTTGTCATGAAATTAGTTTAACATCTCATTTACTATTTTTCGCAAAATAGTTTGATTTTTCTCACCATGCTCTACAGCTATGTTTCCTTACCAGGGATACGGGGGCCCCTGGGGGTACACGAGAGGTTAGCAGGAGTACTTGGAATAATTTCAGATAAAAAATAAAATGAAACAAATTGTATTTTTGATTATTATGATCGAAGAAAAGACAAAAAAAAGCATGAGATTTTGAGAATACTTAGCTGTCTTTTACCTGATAAATTGGTGCTGCTCTACAGGGGATACTTGTACATGTAAAATTTAATCAGTTTGATAAATAAAACAAGTGACTTCATATTTGTGGTTCCCTAAAATAGATCTGGTTATTAAAAACAAAGCTAGACAAAGAGGAAATTACAAGCATATTTTGATTTATGTCAATGGCACTTATCTGTTTTTGCAAATGAACTCTTCATATTTCTTCAGATCGTTCTTTTTAAGGAGGTTGTACATTTCCTTAGCTCACATTAGCCATATCCGAGAGAGACTCGACCATTTATCACCACTGACCAAATGGACGTGGTTGTAGAGGTTACCACGGTAAATTGCACACGCACTAATTTTTGTAGGTGAATTCAGTGGTCACTCTCAGTCCATTAACCACCATTACTAATGCAGTGACCACTGGGCTTCATCAAGAAACGCAGCCTTTTTGTGTGTTAATAAATTATGCAACTGTAGCCTAAAGTAAATGGGCTTATTTGTTTAAGGTACAACAGTAAAACGCGGCAGTCTTCAATTAAATCGCCTAACTGCATCATCGTGTTTAACTTTTGTGCCGGCTCACGGGTGTGTTTTAAGGTGTTCTCGGGCTTGATTGCGCTCCGAAAAATCTGCAACCACCCGGACCTGCTCTCGGGTGGTCCCCGGATACTGAGGGGGATCCCAGAGGACCAGCTGACTGAAGAGGAGCACTTCGGCTTCTGGAAACGCTCTGGCAAACTCATCGTGGTGGAGTCTCTGCTGCGGCTCTGGTTCAAACAGGGTCATAGGGTACTGCTCTTCACTCAGTCCCGACAGGTGAGCCACGCCTGACAACATTCAGTCTTTCTTTCCATCAGATTTCAGACCAGAACAAAAAAGAAAATGTCACATGCACCTTGGACTGCCTTTAGCTTTGATTACAGCACCATTAGCTGTGGCGTTGTTTGCAGTGTTAAAAGATTTATTTCCACCCAGTGTTGGATTAATTGTTCACCAAGATCTAGTATTGATGATTAGGAGAGTGTGACCACTGCGCAATGGCATCTCCAGCACATTCTCAATGATTCTCAGCACGGTTAAGATTAGGGATGGGTACCGAAACCCGGTTTCATAACGGCCCGGGGGGCCACGTGAGCGGTCCACCTGGACCGATAAGCTTCAGCCTCCTCGTCCTCTTATCGGTGCTGAGGAGTCGCGCTAATGCCACGCACTGAAAACGGCCCTTAAAAAGGCTCTCTCCCTCTCATCGATACATTTCTTTTTCCCCTCATTTCCTTTCCCCCTCTCTCTCCCCCTGTGCTCTAACTGACTGAGGCACGCGCTGCCGTTTTCATTCAATATCCTAATCTAAAACAGTTTCAGTTTCTATTTCTCCGCAAAACTGAATGCGGTGGCGTGCACGCGTTCAAATGCGCGCCTACGTGCACTCTGAAATGCTCCGTGCTCGCGTGTGCCTGCCAGTGCGATCCAGTCAAAATATGACAAGTTAACGTGGGTGTGGCTAGTTTAATTTACAGCAGTAAGTTTTCAGTTAGGCCCCGCCCCCTACAGCCAAATACTGTATAACCTACAGCAAGCTGTGAATAATATAACTAAGTCTGTGATTAAAAAGACGAAACCCAAGGAAACAAAATCTTTAATAGTATTTATTTATTACACATTTTGGTTTTTAGTTGTACTTTCCCTTATAATGTTTGTTTGTGCTAAAGTTTTGGAAATAAATCAGCTCCAAATATAGAGCAATAAAAGATATATTTTTTGCATTTAAAGTACAGATAAGAGTACCGTTAAAGTACCGGCTCGATAAGGAGTATCGATAAGAGTAGTAGTATCGATAAATCCTTAACGATACCCATCCCTAGTTAAGATATGGACTGAATTTGATGGAATAACTTGGTCATTCAGGGTGTTCATGTAATCAGCTGATCTCATTCTTTGAGCTCATTTTGTTGCTGAACCCGAAACTGACCAATGGCAGCAAAGCCAGATCTATTTGCTTCGATAAATCCAGGTGTGAACTTTTTATTTGGCCGGACAGTGTATGTGTTTCAACATTTTCTTTCTTCTCATCCAAATGTGTACTGTTTGTGTATTGAGGTGAATGAATAGTAAGTTTCCCAGCTTCCAAAGTTTATTCCATATGTGTGTGAGAGTGGCACATGTGCGTGTGGCCCCAGCTGTTGTAGTCAATACCAATGAGATTATACCTCAGAGGCAACCTGAGAGCCTCCCTGTCGGTATCTCTGTCCATGTAATATTAATCTGCTCTAATCCTTTTAGAGATAATCCCAATCTCAGACCTCTCCTTAGTCACTACACTACACTCTTTTCACCTCTCCTATTTTTTAGATGTTGCACATCTTTGAGGTCTTTGTGAGGGAGAGTAACTACTCGTATCTGAAGATGGATGGTACCACTACGATTGCATCCCGACAGCCCCTCATTGCACGCTACAACGAGGTAAGGATTAGCCCTCCCTAATGGCTCTGAGTCTTTCTACTGAAAATCCCCTCCTGAGGCGGGCTTCACTGATACTCTGCTCTCCCTGGGCACTAATGCTGACAATCTGTTGGTCAAACTGGAACCTCTCATTGTTATTGTCGTTGTAATGCATTTGGTCAATAAATCACATCTGACAACAACTGAAAAAGTCAGTCAGTACCCATATATTTTTACATTTGATAATTTGATTTCAAAATGGCTTGGACAGCATAAAACTATCCATACTGTAACAGTTGGTAAGAGAAACATAAAAAAAAATAAAGAATATTTCCTCCTTTTTTTTTAATTCAAGGATCCATCCATTTTTATTTTCTTGCTGACCACAAAAGTCGGAGGTCTGGGAGTCAACCTGACAGGGGCCAACAGGGTCATCATCTATGACCCAGACTGGAATCCCAGCACGGACACACAGGTCAGATTCAGCTCGTGTAAAACATATCTTCTATGAAAGCACAGTGTTGGAATTCGTCTTGTATGGTTTATCATAATAACTGAATGCGTTGTTTACCATAGGCTCGGGAGCGGGCGTGGAGGATCGGTCAGAAACAGCAAGTCACCATTTACAGATTGCTGACCGCGGGGACAATTGAGGAGAAAATCTACCACAGGTGGGGCTGTTTTATTTACACATTAAATTAAAGCCTAAAATCAAACAAAGGAATCACAAACTCTTCACTACATCAGAATTTGGTTATTACTTGGCATTGATTTCACACATTGACATATTCAGTAGCTTAACTTAAGTCATGACTAATCGTTGAATCTTACTACCTGCTCTTGCCCAGTAATTGAAAAGCTTTTTGTGTTGTTAAATGGTCAATCTAGGAGCCTTAAAATCATGTTTATTTGGAGTGTGTAATCAAATGTACACCGGAAGAACAAAACACTGGGGTTTTACCTATAATATGGAAGCTGACTAATTTTCTCTTCAATCACTTTAAGTATTGTGTGGTGACAGGGGGTTGTGATTTCCCGCTGAGCCAAAATAAAAGCACTATCATCTAATTATGTTCTGTGTGTTTTTTTAATTCAGGCAAATCTTCAAGCAGTTTCTAACCAATCGTGTGCTGAAAGACCCAAAACAAAGGAGGTTTTTCAAGTCAAACGACATCTACGAGCTCTTCACGCTGTCTGACCCCACTGGTGCTCAGGGAACAGAAACCAGTGCCATTTTTGCCGGTACTTTTTTGTTTTTTAACCGTTTTTTGTTTCTGATTAAACGGTACAATAACCTTCCTGTGTGTTTACATTACAGGCACTGGCTCAGATGTCAAGACACCCAGGAAATCATCCAAACCGAGTACTAAAGCCGAGAACCAAGCTAGGACACACCCTTCGCCAAATGTGTCATGTTTAAGCATCTCGCCCAGACTAAACCAAGCTGGTGATGATCGTTCTGTAAAGTCGCGTGTCATGAGCAGTGGACAGCACGATTCCAAATTGACCAGTCCGCAGAAACGTACTGAAAAGAGAAAACACTGTCACTCAGAGGACAAGCAAAGACACAAACCCAAGAAACACAAACGAGATGCTCGCTTCGAAGGACAGCGAATATCACATCTGGTAAAGAAAAGGGATTATAAAAAAGGCGAAGGTGAAGATGAAAAACAGAAGGAATCAGACGATTATGTTCTGGCCAAGCTATTCAAGAAATCAGGTGAGTTTTGGGTATGCATACTCGTGACTAAATGTGTGTTGTTCTGGTGGTGACTGTTTGGCCCTTGTCTTAGGTATCCATAGTGTGATGCAACATGACACCATCATGGAGTCCTCCAACCCGGACTATGTTCTGGTGGAAGCTGAGGCCAACAGAGTCGCCAAAGATGCTTTGAAAGCCCTTAAAGTTTCTCGTCAGCAGTGCAGGCTGTCCTATAAGAACTCCACTCCCCCACAAAGGTGACATTTTAGCTTTGAGAATTGAATGATGTTTTTACCTTTTTGTGCATTAATATTGACATTTTTCCACCAGAAAAAGATTTGGTCAAAAGAAAAATACTCTTCTAGTTGGGCCTACTGTTCAGTCTGTCCCCAATTCAAGCAAGTGCAAGGTATTGACTTACACACTGATCTTTGTGGCTTAATTGTTTAGTTGTTGTGTTGCATGTACTGCATGTAAGTTTTTTTTATAATGATGTGTATTTTCAGGATGCCGCAATAATAAAGAAGTCCAAAAAGCCAGGTTCTGGAGCACTTTTCACCGGAGAGGGGGCAGAGAACGAGGGTGCATCTGCCACTCTCTCCTCCTCCTCCCTTCTAGCTAAGATGAGAACTCGAAACCACATTAGTATCCCCTCTGGCCAAAGGGACGAAGATGAAGAAGAGGAGGCTGATGCTCCAAGAACAAGTGGACCTCCAGCTCCACAAACTGAGCATGACGAGCTGTTAGTGGATCTACGCAACTTTATAGCCTTCCAGGCTCATGTAGATGGACAAGCTAGCACTCATGAAGTGCTAGAGTATTTTAAACCCCGACTGACTCAGCAACAGGCTCCTGTTTTTCGAGAGTTGCTACGTAGCATTTGTGACTTTCATCGAACAACTGGTCAGGAGGGCCTGTGGAAACTGAAGCAAAACTTCTGTTAAATTAAGTACTAAGTGCATCTTCTTAGTATGACGAAAATATTCCTTTTCTTTTGTGTTGTTAATATGATTTTTTAGGAAAAGCTCGGCTTATGTCACAGGAGTGAAGTTTGGAATGTCCATGTTAATACTGTTCTTTTCTGTACCTGATCATACTTGAAACTCTTTACCTAAAACACTGATATGAGTAGTTTTATACTCATGTTTTTAAACATACAACTGCCTCATTCTTTCATATATCTATATATGTCTATGGTGATACTGTCAACGAAACTTGAACTCTCCTTAATTTGTAATTATAGATTTTGTCAGACTTAAAGTAATCAAACACAATGTTCTCTAATATCTTTGAGTGGCAGTAGGAAAGCCATAACAGAACATTTTGTATGTGATGATTTGCATGGATGCAATAAACTATTACTGCATATTTGTCTAAATATTCTGCTCAGGTTCATTATTATTATTAGCTGAAATTATTTGAGAAATTGTGAGATAAATGTTAGTTGATGGTAACTGGTGCTGACCATGGTCCTGAAGCTTCTGTTTATTCAGAGTGGTTCCTGAACTGCGCGTACTGCGCACTTCAGGCCTGCATTGTCAGACTTGTCTAGACCAAATATTAGAATAAAGTTATCAACCGTTATTTGATTTCAATTTTCTCCACGTACCTCACCGAGGTCATAATAACAACTTTATTTTCAGTGGTGCATAAATTAATTACGCGCATTTAATAACTAAAATATCATTATATTCCCCCTTTAATAACATAAACGCTGCACGCGAGGGAAAGCCTTAATAGCGCGGGGCCCTGTAACTGGCCATTATACGCCTGTAATGATATTACAGAACCAATTACGCGCCATTAGAAGGGATTTTTTGCACTTTATGTGGTTTAGTCCAATCCCACACTCCTCTTCTAAATTTCAGCTGCTTCTCGCAGCCTCATTTTGCCTCTACCTCAGAGACGCATGGCGTCTGCGCTCTGTCGTCCCAGATGCGCTTTAAAACTAATTGAAAGGGTCCCGCAGCACATCATTTATCTGAGGAAGCGAAATAAATCGCGGGACCCCTTGCTGTGAACAAAATCAAAAATTTGGCCTTGTGAGTGTTCTACGTACGCAGGCTCCTGTAAAGCGGAGCCCTAACACACCCTGACGAGCCATTACCGCACCCGACAGTCAATCTAAAACCCAAAAGAAGTCATCTAGCTTTTTTTAATATATGAAAGAACCAAATAAAAAGTGCACACCGGCCTAGCGCGTGTTTATGGTCAGGGAATATGCCTGACTCTGGAATAACAATCACTTGTGATGAATTCTGTTGTACCAAAGCAGAGCAGACCCGCCGCGTGCACACCCCTCTTTTCCACACTGACACACACGCGCACACGCATGGCATGGGCCGCGGGTTTGGGGTGAGACAGAGACAAAGCTCTGATAATCCGATTAGGACCAATTAGGCATGAGATTGTTTCACGCTCGCTGAAAGCCTCAACACTATGCAGACAGTTATACAGTTATGGAGACATCTGGACAACCCCTGAGAGAGAGACATCCCAGTGGGTGTATGTGTCCGTGCGTGCAGAGGGTAGGGCGGTGGACCTCCCATACGCACGCGCGCATGGAGAGGTAGAAGTGCAGCATCCGCTCCACATCACCAGCATCCTCCCATCCTGCTCTCTCACACTGTCTGCTCTCTCTCTGTTTGCGGGACGGCATTCAGGAGTAACACTTCAACTTTACAGACCTCCACCATCTCAGTTGTCAGCGCACCGCGCTCTGCGAAGCTTTTGCCAAACTTTGCCACGCGCCGCCAGGATGTTCTACTTCCACTGTCCGCCGCAGCTGGACGCAGAGTGCTGCCGCACCAACTCATGTAAGACTTTTATCTTTCTGCTGATGAAAAAGTTTGTTCTGTTTTAAAAGACATTACGATGCGCTGCTGTTGTTGTGCGTAATGCAAAAGGCCTTATGTTTATTTTGTCTTTTGTTTGTTTGTAATTTAATTTCAACTTGCCATTTTCAGGTTTTAAATGACTCAAAGAAAATATAATTATTAAAATGTTGAAATAGTATAGGCTATGTAACAACACCTTGACAATAAAACCAACGCCTTTTTGTCATGGATCGTGTTTTCTGGCACTAAATGACGCTGCCCGAGGGCGCAGGGGCTCATGGGGCGCTGGGGGTGTGTTGTCCCGGCCAAGGCTCGCACAGATGTCGACAGTCAGAGCTCTTATTTAGCCACGCTTTCCCTCTGACTCCCAGGGTTTGGGTCTAATGCCAAAGATAAGTTATCACGGCACAACCTAACTGTCCTCGAGGATGGGTCAATCTCGTGCCGATTTGTTTTCCTTTCATTTTAAGATGTTTAATAGCTTCAGCCTATATATGTATGCAATGTAAATGAAATAACATCTGATCTTTTTCTTTTTTCTTTTTTTACTTTTAGTAAATCCAAATGGCTTTGGAAACCACGCACCCACAGACTTTGACGACGGATTTTTACGCAGAAAACAACGTAGAAACAGAACTACTTTTACACTGCAACAGGTAAGCAACATCATTAAGAGAAATAAAACATGCAAATATTATTTTCGAAGTGTAATGGTATATGACTGAAGGCCATTGGGGCCAGCTATAAAAAGAGGCATGTGATACCCCTAATGGGCTATAAGAAAACATAAATATTTTTGTTTTGAGACATTAAAGCTTTGACCTTTAGAGTCTGTTGTCAAATACTGGTCAGTGATGGGCTACTTTTGGGGAGTGTTTGAGGTATGTTTTCATTCGCAGCTCGAGGCTCTGGAGGCTGTGTTCGCGCAGACACATTACCCGGACGTGTTCACGCGAGAGGAGTTGGCCATGAAGATCAACCTGACCGAGGCCAGAGTGCAGGTAAATACAGGAGGAAGGGCCGCGTGGCGAACCGTGCGTCCTGGGCACATGCGTCCACGTGCGTGACCAAGGGTAAATTAAGCCACTCTGTCATTCTGGTGATACACTTTAATAACATCAACATAATGGTGAATATTAGATTAGCTTGATTAATCGGTCATTCATAATTAAGCAGCGATAATGTCCCGCACTAATTTGTCCGTGTCTCAAAGGTAGGAGAGGCTACATCATGTCCCCAAAACAGTGTTAAAAAAAGAAAGAAAGAAAGAAAAGAAACCGGGACAAGCCTAGAGTTCTTTCCATACTCACTCCTTTAAAAAAAAAAAAAAAAGAAAATCTTCTGCACATACTGTACCTTAAATTTGCCAATTTATATTCTGCTGTTGCCCTGCACAAACGCGGCTTATAAACTTGGCCAGATGTAATTAAGTTATGTGTCCTGTATGTAATTTCCTGCATTCCAGATTTGCTTTTGGGTTTTGTTGTGCGAGCAGATCTAATTGTGAGAAATATAATAGTTTACCTTTTGTTCCCCAGGGTCATCTTACTATTGCTTAAACCCAGTGGCGGTCTAGATAATGGAATCCAGCGCTGTAAATTAGGGATTGTAAACAAATTATTCCCCTCGTAATCCGATTACCACATTCCTATTATTAAATCTGAACATGAATCCACCGCAGTATGCAGGGATATTAAACTTACATTATTATTAGAAAATAAATTTCCTTTCTGTTGTAGTGTTGTGCCCCCCTTTTTGTAAAGTGTCAATGGGCCACCCCCGCATTAAGAGCACAGCAAATTGAGATTAATGGAGCAATTATAGCCCATTCAGAACATTGTGCGCATGGGGGGGGCGCGACTTCTCGCTGGAAGGTGCAAGGGTGAGATAAGTCCATGGCTGGTATTGTCGTCCTGCCACCAAAATGTTGTCTTTTCTTTATGCTGAATGAATGCACATGGTTTTGTTTTGCTGTTGACACCATTTGTGCCCCGGCCACAATAGCGCAGCGCACGGGCAACACAATTCCGCACTCCATTCACACACATCATGATTAATGCCCACAAGAAGCTGCTCCTAATCGAATCTGATGTTGTCAAACAATCACTAAATAGGGAAATAAACGACTTCATCAGAGCTGGCGCCGCACAAGTGTCACTGGGAAGTCATTAAAATATGATAATGAAAAATTGCTCAATTAAATATAGTTATAGGCAGTGACCTTCATTTGATTAAGATACCACAACTTGGCTATATATTCTTCTCTCTGTGGCTGGAGCTTTCAGTTTAAATAAAAAACTAATAATAAACAATAAAAACTCACAGCCTTGAGATCACTAACAAGATGCAAAAAATGTGTTTGTTTTCTTAGGTGTGGTTTCAAAACCGCAGAGCCAAGTGGAGGAAGACAGAGCGAGGAGGAGCGGACCCTGAAGGGGGCAAAGAGCCTCTGAGTGAGGGCTCTCCTCCATCCCGCAGCATTAACTCCCAGTCCCCCGTGGACCCGGCCCGGAAGCAGAAGGATCCATTGGAGATGCAGCAGAGGTAAGAGAGCATGTAGTGCACTGTAGACCTGAAGAGGAAATAATACTTTGGCTTTTTAAATAACTTAGTAGTAAAGTTTTACTTTAATACACTCAGGTCTAACTGTTGAACTTAAAAAGCCTAATATGGGAAATTGTAGAATACCCAGCAATTCAAAAGCCACAAGAAGAATGTTCTGCAAGATTTTAAAACATGAGGTTACACAACAATCTTAAGTAATCTTTACTAGCCATTTAAAATATTTTACAACATAAACTATACTTGTCACATGTCATAGTCAATTTAATTTTACAGTTTCAAAGCATTCTGTAATATGTAATATGTCAATATTGTCCTTTGTGTTGATGCAGCATAAACAGGACGGTGGGTCCTGGTGGTCCATTCTTCCCATCATGTATTCCAGGAACACTTCTCAATTCGGCCACGTATGCCCAGGCTCTGTCTCAGGTCGCTACACTAAAAGGTAATACTGCATTTGTATGTGTATTTATATTTTAAGAAGTCGTCCCCTTAGAATTATACGTTCTATCTGACATTTTTTTTAAATGGAGTTCTTCACATATTCTTGTTCCTGGACCCCCTCTGTTTTAATGCATGACCATATTGTTTTATAATTCTTATATATTTTTTCATAGATTATTATTTATCATCATGACAAGTTTATGTTTCATGTTGCATGAGGATACCAACGAAAATTCATAGTCTTTCATTGACAATGGCAATAAAGACTATTCTGTTCTGATTGTTACACACTATATCAGATTTCTGTAGCGTTTGGTGTATTTTCCATTATTTTATATGAGTGGTCACAACTTTAAACCGAAGTCTCAGAACTATTTAAAACACAGATAGAACCCTATAATTCTAAGGGCACGAAGTGTAAACTTAACATATATAGCCAATAAGTACAGTATATGTGTAGTATGTGTACATAGCAGTTCACTTTAATGTCAGAGAAGCTTCTCGGCCATTCATATTCCCAATAAACTCTTCACCAAAGTTTGTATTTCATTTGAATGTAAATCGGTGAGTTTTTACTTACCATGAGTCTGCCCCAGGGCAGCTGTGGCTGCAGCTTACAACCACAGAGTATGGAATGAATGACGAATGCAATGTAAAGCATCTGAGCGTCCAATACATTTTTATTATTATTACTTACAGGTAATGCGCTGTGCTCCTGCTGTGTGTCTGACCCGATGGGCTTATCCTTTCTACCGCCCTATGGTTGCCAGGGTAACCGCACTGCCAGTGTCGCCGCCCTGAGAATGAAAGCCCGGGAGCACTCTGAGGCTGTGCTGCAGTCCGCCAACCTGCTGGGAGCCGGAGTGGGCCACGGGGCCGGGGTGGGTGTCCTGCCCGGAGCAGGTCTAGGGGCGTCTCCTCTGCCCCGGCCTGTGGTGGGACCCCCGATAGATGTGTCCAGCAATGTGGGGAGAGGCCCGGACAGCTCCAGCGCCAGCCCGGTGTCCAAGGTGCAAGTTCTGGGTAGCAATGCAGACAAACACGGCCACTGCTCCAAAGACGCTCTGGAGAAAAAGTAAAGGACACCAATAAGCGTGAACCAGAAAATCAAAGCACAACTGGAGGACTGCAGAAAAGCACTGGAAAAGACTCGTGAACTGGATGTACTGTATTTATGGATACAAATTTTTATTTATCAATGAATTTAAATTGTTGTCCTATAAAAGCACAAGTGTGTTTTGGATCTGCAGTATTTTATGCACTCTTACGGACTCTATTTGATGGACTGACATAACGTGTTGCGCACCCATTTGATAATGTGAAATACTGTTTGTTCTCACCGAAGACAGCAGTACATTGTGAATATTATTGCATGTAACTGTATACAGCGGGTTGCAGGACAGTGCTTATTTATTAACTCTATGTACAGTGATATTGTGCTCATGGCTCTCGACACTCATCTGTTGTGGAGTGCACTTTACTGAGTGTGGTGTACAGTGGTTGATGTGTTGTGACAGATCGGTGTATATGGCTCCTCAGTTAGCACATGGCTCCGGCACACGGGGACACACCGGCCCTGTTGTCACACGTTCTTTAAAACAATTAAAGATGTAGCCGCTCATGTTCCTCTCCTGTTGCCTCTCGCTCCAGCCATCTGTTCTGATACATTATTTATCAGCTTCCTCTGAACTCAAACACCGGGCCATAATTGATATATTAAAAGACAAATTTGCCTCTCTAAATTTGTGTTAAAGTTACTCATTTGCTAATTCACAAATTCACTTTTTTTTATTTTATTTTTTCCATTTAAAATCAGCTATCCTTTTGTGCCTCCAGCTGATCAGACAGCTAGCCGTTCAACACAAGAGCTTGTGCTAGTATTTGGCTTGATTCGGTTTTGAGTCCTTGAGGATTTTCAGGAAATTACTTTTGATAGTCAATAATGCAATTAAGTAAACTACACACACATTATCATAAATATTTGATAGGAAATTATGTATTACCATGAAGTACCGGATCAATAATTAATGAGGCGACACCCTGGTGACACAGGGGAGGGTAATGTCATGTAAAGTCGTGCCAGATTCAACATCCTCCCGTTCACAGCACCTCAAACTCATGCAGGAAATATTCTGGAAAATACAACAATGTAACTTAAATATATATTTTTTTTTTATAGGAATACACTTGACACCTTGACTATTTTCAGTAAAAAAAAAAGAACGCAAATGCCCTTCCACCCAATCAGTTCTAATCTCCCTTCAATTAATTATTTATCCCCATTATAATCCAGGTGTCCTATTGTATGTATGCGTGCCCCAAAATAACAAATACATCATCTGCTATAATGTCATAATCTGTGTGTAAGAGCATGAAAGAGGCCCGGAGTAAAGATGTTAAGCCTCGTGACATGGCAGCTAATGATAACATAATATCCCTATACAAATTGTCTCCTGTTCCCAAAATATACTATTATGGACAGGCGAATGCTGCCAAGTCGCACAAAAGATGCAGAAAACACATTCAATCTCTCAAAATTGAATACAGTAGTCGTGGAATTTAATCATTAGCCAAAACAAAAGAAGCTGAAGTTGTAATGACTCCGATCATCATTAAGTTCTGCTGCTGCCCATAATTCACAGCTTTAATATTTCATAAACAAGTCAAGTTGGTGTTGACATTCAGCTGTGCATGTGGCATCATTGATAATTTTCTGTCACCTAAAAAAAGTCCTGAGGCAGTTTTTGTGGAGCATTGTTATATCAAATTAGCTGGAGAGCAGCCAGAAAAGCAGACAAACATGGTGAATACGGGGGACAGCAGTTGAACTCTGTTCTTACAGTGCAGTTAATGGGCTTCTTTTGTTGCAGTAATGAAATATTTTTGCAGCGATGTGGGGAAATATGTCCTGAAACAAGGTCCAGAGCACACATTCACCCATTCCGAGGCCCTGCAAACAATACAGACCGAGACACAGAGCATGCTGTGACACAGGCAGGCCACGGGCTGCACTTCTTTTGCTCTGCACTGGAAACAGTGTATTTATGCTCAAGCTTTTGCCAAACCAGTGCATTCAAACTTAGCACATAGCGCTCTGAAAGGCCAAAACACCCTTCACAATATCATCACTGTTTTTAATTCATGCATGGAGCTGATCAATAAGTGGCTTAGCATCAATTATAATCTCTGAAAGGAAAATATAAAGTGCTTAGGAGTAGAATAAAACATACAATTTCACTTTCTCAGTCCAATCTCAATCTTTATGATGTCTATTCAAAGAAAAATTATAATAGTGCTGTTTTGAAAGTAAGAATTGATGGTATGTTCAGCGTTTGTCCACAAGGGGGACTAGGTGAGCCAGACAGTCCCATTCGCCACCAATGACTCCATTTCAGTGCCAGTCACATACATTATATAAAAAGTTAATCTTAAAAAAATAAAAATAAAGAAACATTATCTAGTATCATTAAAAACAAATAAAAAACGTGAGTAGTTTGAGGGCCAAAGTATTACAGTGCCCAGTGACGTTAAACCTAGATATAGGCCTACTTAGAGGTGGCACTGACCGAGGAGTGAGAGGAGTGATGATTTAGGGAAAGTGATTCCTCAGAATGAACTGTATTCCATCTGTGTGTGGACAGTGCAGTGTCTCCATTAGCCCCATGTGCGTGTGTCCATCACAGACCAGGCCCGCCAGCACCCTATCTGCACCCATCTCTTATTATAGCAGCAGCGGCCTGAGACAGGGGAGGGACAGGGGGAGGGGCAAGAGAGGGAGAGGGTGCAGGTCACGCCCCTTTCGTCTGCCTTTTGGCCTTTTCTGCAGTGTTAGGCTATGGCAGCAGTCTGTGACAATATATGAATAAAAAAACAGATTACACTTAGCACAACACTGACATTGAATGATTATTTAGGTATGTGTAAGTTCTCAGTCGTACAGGAGTTGTCCAGATTCTTCATAATCTTTGCCTACGATTATTTAGGTAATCGATGAATCATTTTTACGATTAATTGGTTGGCGGCAAAGGTGCACGTAGAGTGTAATTTTTAAAACTTTTTGCCACATGAAGCTAAGGTAACGCCATTTGAGGACGTGTTGATAGAGTAAACTCAAAGGTAATGTCTGTAGGATGCTCTCTGTACAAGTTCTACATGTCATTCCTCATTTGAAAGCTGAGAACCTCTAAAAATCAGTCTGGGATTGTGAAAGGGAGAGAGTGAGAGAGTCCTCTTTCTGCTCTGATTAGATTATGGTCCTAGATTTAGAAAAAAATTCTATAACCATTGCCTTAAGAGCAGGGTTCTCCAACCTTTTCTACCCCATGAGCTACTTTTGTGTATCAAAAATGTCAGTGAGCTACTCATGCTTCAAAGAAACATGCATAACTAGGCCTCTAGGACTGTCAAGATGATAATGCAACTCAATAAAAGAAAATGCCTGTAGTTTCCACTATATACTCTGTTGTATCCACCTAAATGTTTGGAGATGTTTTGTTCAGAACAAAAAAAATGCATCTACAATTTGGCTCATCAAGCTTATGTAGAAACGTAGAAAACCTTTGGCGAGCTACTTGAAAAGGGCTGGCGAGCTACCGGTAGCTCCTGCACTGCAAAAACTCATTATCTTAGTAAGTGAGGTAATCTAGAAATTAGCTAAAATATCTTGAAATAAGTACATTTGCTCTTGGTTTGAGAAACTAATTCCAAGATACTTGTCCATGGGGCAAGTTTTTTACACTTGAATTAGGAAAAATACCAATAACAATCTTATTTCAAGTCGTTTTTGTCTAATTTTGAGTGTGTTGAGTTGTGTCTTTTTTCTTAATTTTTGTGTAAAAAACTTGCCCCATGGACAAGTATCTTGAAATTAGTTTCTCAAACCAAGGACAAATGTACTTATTTCAAGAAAATGTTACTAATTTCTAGCTTATTTAACTTACTAAGATATAACTTTTTGCAGTGTGAGCTACTGGTTGGAGATGCTTGCTTTAGAGACAACAGCTTTTTCACAAACAATGCTAAATTTTGATGTGATTCTCTCTGTATATCCCAGAAACGATTTATCGATTACTCAAATAGTTGACTAGTTCAATAACCGATTAGTTGTTTCGGCCTTACACTAAAATATATTATATTATATTCACATTTTAACTAAATTAAGTCAAAATCCAGACTAACCCAGGTCTAAGTTACAGTTAACCCAGAAAATACATCAAACAGTACTCAAGCATAACCGAGGCTACAATGCTCAACTGTCTAATCCATGTGTAAGTGCCCTTCATAACCTAAAACAATGGCCACAGTCGTCTAAATACCACGAGAACTCTCCGAGAGAAACTATATTTAAGTCCTACTAAACTTACTACTAATCTCCTTCTATCTATCACAGATCAGTGGCCACTTGTTGACAGTATTGCACATACAGTGCTTGTCATGAAGGCTCAACGGGTAGGACTCCATTGGGGGAGTGGGGTGCGTTGAATTATTTATGAACCGTGTAGCCCCAAAAGACCCCCCCCAACACCCCATAGTCTTCTTTTAAGGCATTTTACTCCTCAAAAAAGGCATTTGCTCAATCTTTTGTCTCAGCTAGCATCCCATTTGTTACAGTGAGCGTGGTTAGGCCAGTTCAGATTTATAAATAGTTGTTGTAAGGCTGTTTGTTTCATCTGTCTGACACCGGACACCCCCCCAGGATCGGACGGTCACACACATGCGAGGCCCGCAGTTCGTTCTGGTCTACATGGTGGACACTCTCACTGGGACGACTCCTCTATTTCTGTCGCTGATCCCCAGTCCCAAGTCCCCGCATCCGTCAAATGCTCAAACAGGGGATCCAGGACTATATCGAGGGGATTCATTATTGCCAGTCGAGGCATAAAGAGACACTGAAGAAGGACTGTACTGTTGGAGTTTGGATTATATGGATTTCACAATTGGAATGTAAGTTAACACTGTCGAACAATCATTGAATGTTCTTTCTAGAATGATAAGAATCTGGTTCTAATACTAACGTTTTCCAAAATTAACATTATCAACTTGAAAACACATCATTCATTTTAGTGACTTTTAGTTGTTTTTAACTTTACTACATTCTTTTATGTTTTGGGCTGGTAAGTTGCTGATTTCTCTGATTTCTCACAGTTTGGGCATAGACACAGTGACTACAAGGCCTATTTGGTGTCAGGTTTTAGGGTCTGTCACTGAACAAAAATAAACCTGTCACATGCAGGAATGAAGAGAAATCACACGAACTGCGCATCGGCCAAAAAATAAGTTGGACTTCAGTTCTTTACTCACTGTTCTAGCTTGCTACTTCACAAACTATCAGTGCAACGTAAATAAATAGACTATATTTAATTGTGCTTCTAAAGTAGCTTCTTAAAAATATTATATTAGTCTTTTCTTGTGAGAGCACAATATAAAAATGTTGTATTGGATTTTCCTTAAATACTGTATAAATAAATACTGTATTATTCTGCAGGTTCAAGTTTGACTGTCAAACTTTTTAGAAATTAGTTGAAGGTCCTCCAGGTCAGAAGGTATTAATAAATCACTGGATATTCTGGACAAAGTGGCAGCAGCTGCAGCCAATCTAACCAGCACATAACTATGTTGTTACCTTATTGCTTTAAAATGTAAAAGGTTTGATTTTGCCCCTGTATAAAGTCACATAGAACGAACGTAAAAGAACATGATTGTGTAACATTGATTATTCATTGCCATAAAGCTGTCTGTGTAGATGTGTGTGCTTGTAAGTTCTAAGACTGACGCTGGTGCATCCTCGTCTCCTAAAATATCTCACGTGAGTCTGTCTCTACTGAGCACAGCAACAGTTTGGTTTTATTCACAACATGTCGGTGAAGGTCACAGTGAATGACAGCAGGGATTATAGGCTCTTCAAGAGCTGCATATCGTACATTCAGGCTTAATGCAGGAGGAAAAAATTGGTCTATGACACAGTAAAGCTCTGGAATGATAAGGAGCATCAAGTTTATTTACAATGTTAAACATTATGTTAACTCTTAAGTTACTGCAGTTAAGTAGTACAGTCACAGCTATGTGAAGTCAGCTAGAGTACTGTTTCAAGACCTCAAAACGTAAAAAGTATTACTCCTAAAGGCCATCAGCATACAGTGTACTACCTTTATACCAAATAGGAAAGAATCACTAGTCACTATTAAAAAATGCAAGGAAAAATATAAGACTTCTTCTAAATGTATACATATATGTAATATAATTTGACTGTTCTTTCTAGAACACAAACACACCCAAGTTGTGAGGACTGAAGACAGAAGACCACAATGCCAGGGACTTGATCCCAGGACCGATCTTCCTCAGACTGAGTCTGAATGGTTGGCTCCGAGGCCAGAGCTCTCTGCTCCCGTGAGTCTGCACCATGACAACAGTGGAGAAGCGCCGCTCAAGTCGCAAGAGCCACAGGAAGCACAAGGACAGTGTCTACAGCGACACAGAGACAGACCGTGAGGTGAGCAGTCTGACGGACAGGGCCTTCAGGAGCCTGTGCATCGGAGATGAGGCCGTCTACAACGACTCAGACCTGTCTGCATCACCCTGTGCTCAGAGGGACAGACAGCTGGCCATTGGCCACAATGTGGAGGAGAGGGAAGATAGAGAGAGACAGGAGCTGAAGAGGATAGCCCATGAGAGCTTCAGCCTCCGAGTGCAGCAGTATGGACAGGATTGGAATTACCGGGGCATGTATGGAGCAGACATCCACAAGGATCAGCATTGGGGAGTGTGTGGAGAGAGGGGAACACAGGGGAGGCTTTCTGCCACATTCCAACAGTCCTTTGTGAATGCTCCTCAGCAGGAGTGCCCCTCCAGAGAGCTGCCCCTATACAGCAACGGGACAGGAGAGGTGAGCTCCCAGCCCCACAGGAGCCGCTCACGAGTCTCCTCTTTGGTCCAGGCTTTTAATTCAGAAGGGCAGCGGGACGAGACTGGGTATAACAATGAAACAAGCTGGGACAAGTCAGCACTGATGAGTATAGAGAGAGAGCTATCAGAGTTCTCCTCTTACCCACAAAACATGAACACTGGTTATTTCCCATCACCTGGATTATTCTCCCAAAATTACTACTCTTCAGAGATGGCAGCCATCTCCCAAATGAACTCAACCTCATCTTTTATGAGATCTTCCCAAAGCATGTCCACACAGTTCAACTGTAACTCTAACTTCTTTATTCACAGTGAATATAGCCCCTTCAAAGTTTGGAGGGACCATAACAGGTTTCCCTTCCACAGGGGTCAGATCTCCGGCTTTGTTCCCTGTTCAGAGTTTCAGAAGTGGTACGAGACACCCATGTACAAAGAGCTCTCACTACAGCCCCAACAGCATCCTTCTATGTTTTCAGATCAGGGATATCACAGGAACACATTTGCACCTGCTGTTTCCATGAATCCTCAGCGGTCGACCTCTGCTTCTTCAATGATGCAGAGTGCCTCAGCCGTGGAGAAACGCTGCGAATCGGCGGGACAATACAGGAAGCGTGCTCAGAGTACAGGAGCTAATAGGCTCGCACCACAGCGACCATCTACCGCCTCGCCCTCCAATGAGATGTCCCGACAAGTGAGGGACACAATCAGTTCTGTCAAATCCCTTCAACAAAAAATCAAGATAATGGCAGAGCAGAATTTACAGACACAGAGTCAAGGAGGATTTTATAACAGCAATTACTTAAGCCCATATGGTTCAATGGTCCCAAACATGGTAAGCTCCAACCCCTACACAGCCCCCTATCAAATGCAAAAGTCTCCAGTTTACGCCCCTCAAGAACCACAACAATTTTTGCAGCCCCGTTCAGTTTCCCCTCAGCCAGTGGAGCATGCACCAGTGCGGGCAGAGAGCAGAGGGGCAACTCCAGACATCAAAATGTCCAGCTACAAATCAAGAGCTGCAAGCCTCCTTTACAATCTAAAAGACAACAGAAAGAGGGTCAAGGCAACATACAGTCCAAGCAAATTTAGAAGTACGGATACACAGGAGAAATACAAGCAAGAGCCAAAAGACTTTGTAATAGATGTCCCAGAGTTCCCAGGAAATGAACTTTTGAATTCAACAGATGAGAGAGACAGCAGGTTACAAGTCGGTCCATATGTATATCAGTCACACAGTCCAGGAATGCTGCAAAACTCTCAATACACACAGAATTCTCAACCTCAATTTGAAAACCCTATAGACAGGAATAAGTTAAATATTCCCCAATATGGATACCAGGTCCATAGTCCAGGGATGCAACAATATCCCCAACATCTACAGTATTCTCAGCCTGAATATGTAAATCCTACAGATCAGAGTATCAGCTTAAGTGTTCCACAATACGGTTACCAGGCTTGTACTCCTGGAATGCTAAGAAATTCCCAACACAAACTCCCGAATCTCACAGAAGACAGAGGAAACAGGTTAGACGCAGGACCTTATGGATACCAGGCCCATAGTCCGAGGATGCTGCAGAAAACCCAGTTCCCACAAAATCCCCAAAACATGCAGAGTTCCCAGCAGCTGTATCCAGGACAAAACCCCAGTGAATACTACAGAGCGCAGATGCAAGGCGTGGTGGCACCGCATCACGGCTTCACTGGCTACACACCTGAGTATTACGCAAACAATAGGCTAGCAAATGGACAAAACCCCTATGAAAATATATCATCATTTACACCTCATAAGCACGGGGTGAGTGATACAGGAGAAGGGAATTATGTAAACCGACTGGGGCAGAACGCAGAAATGCAGAGGTTTAGTGCAGTCGGTCAGCGCCGAGACTATGTAAGTAAAGATAATAGCAAGCAGCAATTTAATGAAGCAGCAAGTGGGGAATTTACAGAGGTGGACAGATATAATCATCTAAAAGAGAACAAATATGATTATAATAATGTTTATCCCCAAGATATGTGGGGGCAGGCCAACAGCCAAGAAATACAGAGGCCGGAAATTCCCCTAGCACAAAATTACCAAAATATAAATGCTTATCAAAGGACAAATACACAGGACAATGTACAAAGCTACAATTATGAACAAAAGTTAATAGAAAATTACGGCGTGAGACCCCATGAGACTGTGACTTCTATTGTTTCAAATCAGGGGCCACAGTATCCCCCACCTCATCCAGCTAATGCAGGTAATCCTGCTTATACACAACACAACACACACCAACAGCATGGAACATATAGAGACATTTATGCCCCCTCAACGTCCCACGAGAACAATAAAGAAAACGAAATGAAAGGAAATTATGTTCCTCAAGACAATTGTAAATATTATGATCAAGAGTCGAAAAAACAAAGCATCATTTCTAGTCAAGGAGGAGTGCCTATAGCCATGGAGGAATTAGGTCAAAGGAAAGAAATGGCCATAAAAGAGAATGGGATGAAAGGCATGCAGCTGAAAGAAACTAGACACTTTGAAAATTGTGCACAGGAGGAGAAAGCTGAACGAGCACAAGTCGAGGAAATTTCAACACGAGACCAAGGCTCAAATGGACAGATCGCTTTGCAACAAAATGAGCACAAAGATGAGTTGAATAAAATAAACTTAGTAAAGGAAAGACCAAAGGTCAAACCACATCAACTCGAAGAAGAGTTTGAAGAAAACGTGTTTGCAAAGTACAGAAGCATGCTAGAGAAGGACCTCCCTACAGCTGAGGAACAGATAAAACTGTTACGAGGGGAAAAGTCATCTCCAGCTGAACTGCAGGAGGTGACAGACGAGCACGAACACGTGGTGGAGACTGAGCTGGAGGGACCCAGCACACAGCAGCAGAGTATAGTGCAACACGCTAACTCTGAGGAGCTAAAAGAAGAGGCCATAAAATGTGAACTGGCAGCGAGCAGTGAAGAGGCCAGAATAGAGCAAGTTAAACCTGAGCCCGGCCGTAAGGAGAGGGTCATAATAGACCAGGCCAATGAGACACAAGCGGCAGCCATTGAGGGGAAGATAGAGGAAGAGAGACAAGTAGAAGAGAGGAGTGAATCCAAACAAACTGAGCCAGAGCAGATCCAGGAGAACAACGCAAATACAAAAGGAGAAAATACAGAGGAAAAGAATGAGGAAGTAATTGCAATAAAAGATGAAACATCTGTAAATGAAGTACAAAACTCAAAACAAGAGGAAAAGTGTGAAGAGATTATAGATGTAAAAGTTATTAATGAGCAGCCTATATCTGAGGAAAAGGCAAAAATCACAGAAAAGGCTCAAAAAGATGCTACAAATGTTAACGATACACAGGAGAGTTTATCTAAACCTGAACCCACGCAGCCAGTACAATGTGAACCAGATCAAGTTGAACAGGCCCAGACAGAATTAGCTAAAACCAAAGCTGAGTTGGCCAAGATAAAAGAAAAGATGAAAAGAGAGCCGGAGGTTCGAAAAGACGAGGAAAATATTGACCAGGTAAATGATAATTCTCTAATGTCGTCCGAAGAGCCACCAGTCGCAAATGAAGGTTCAGACCATGCAGAAAGAGGAGCAGATGACTATGAGCACAACAGGGAAAGTTATGGGGACATCCAAGCTGCAGACAAAAACAAAACATGCGTTGCAGACAAAGTAAGTGAACAACCAACACTGTCCAACAACAAAAATTATGGAATAATAGAAAACACGGTGGACCCAAACCTGGACATCAAGAAGGAGAGCAAAAATAGTGAAGATGTATCAGATACAACAGGAGACAACGAGAAAACTAAAAATACATTATATGACGACTCAAAAGAGAGTCAATATGTTTACAGTGAATCATCCAAAGATTTTAAATTATCTGTTGCAAGTTATGTAGCTGATAATGAAGATAAAAAGGATGTTTCGGTCAAGCAAGATGCTCCAATGGAAAAAGTAGAAAAATCTGTCAATTCTCAGCAGAGAAATTATGCTAAACAAGAGCTTGTTGATGAAAGTAAGTTGTCAAAAAGTAATTTACCTGATAGCATAGATAAAGGAAGCACGGTTAAAAACGATGAGAGTCAAGTTAGGGATGTTCCTGTTTCAAAGGTAAATAAAGTTGAGATTTCTCAGCACAAAGATCCAAAACAGGGTGTGGTGGAGAGAAAGCAAAAGTCCTCTGATCAAAACACAAGTACAAGTAAAGAAACATCACTCAAACCCCTGGCTCATAAGGACAAAGCTCAAACAAAACATGAGATTCTGACGTCAAAGATCAAGGCTCATGCAGAAAAAGAAATCTCTGCAATCAAAGAAGGTTTTGCCATAAGAGATGGGTTTAAAAATCCCACAAAACCATTGGTAATGAGCCAAAACATGAGCATACGACAGAAGCCACCGTCTCAGGAGGTGTTCAAAAAACAGGAAAGGACACTGAATAATGACACAAGTAAAGTTCAATCTCCCTCTGTAACAAAAACAGGTACCACCACTGGTCAGCCAGTAGGACTCACACAGAAACAGCTACCAGCAGCTACAGCAACAAGTACGAGTAAAACTAAATCAATAAAAATCGCAGAGAAACCCTCAATTCAAAAAGACCAAAAAGTTAAACGTAGTTTCCCGACAGATGACAAGACGGAGAAGACGAAACAACAGGACAAACATTTAAAACAAGATAACTTAGATAAAAAAGATAATGTTGATGTGGCTGATTCTGAAAACACAGCACCTTCTCTTCAACTTGTCTTGGGTCAAAATGAAAGCTCTGCAAAAGATGACTCTTTAAAGATCATGGGAATAATGGTGACAGTGAGGGAAAGGAAGCCTTCAGAAAGCAATGGAGAGGAAAACAAAGGCATCCCAGAACTCAGTGCCAAATGTCAAGATACAGAAACAAACACTGGAGTTGAATCGAACATCAAAAGACTTTCAGAAAAAACACAGGCCAGAGATGAACAACATTATAATGAAACAATGAATATTAGAAGTGATTTGGGTTCAATGAAAGCGCTGGAAAGTACAGAGAAGAAGTTGATCGACGGCACTACTGAGAAGACCCTCCCACAGGAAAGCTCTTTACCAATTGACAGACCCCAAAGCGAAACACAACTCCCCCACCACCCGGCTGAAAAAGTGGTTCCCCTTACGGTTACTGTACCGGCTAAAAATAAAGTGTTGGCTGCAACACAACCCGTTCCCAACAAACAGGGCATAAAAGCAGAAGAAACGAAAGAGTGCGCAAACAGAACCACTAATGTTGCCCCAGGGACCACTGGTATAAAAGATCAAGAAGATATTACTGGGATAAGCAAAAAACATGATCTGCTGCCTACAATAGAACTCAACAAAGTGACATCTGAGCCGTCTACAAATGATAATCAGAAACCTCAAGAGGATAACTTGCATATTGACAGCATTGCTATTCGAGTTGTACCAGCGGTGACTGAAGATGTAATAACCACAGGTGCAATTTCAAGTTGTTCAGTGACCACAAAGGAAACTCAAGAAATCTTCTCAAACAATCATCAGGAAATGTCTCCTTCAAATGATGATGTTCAAAAAGTGTTATCCAGTGTAAGACAACAAGCACAGTTACTGAAAAACAGCAACCAACAGACTATCAACAATACAACTAGTAAAGATAGTGAAAATGATCAAAGCAAAGTAAATACAACTTTGGACGAGACTGCAGAGCCTCCAACTGAAGAGGGTTACTTTCAAGTTGAGAAAAGAGACAATGAAGCACAGAACAACAGCAAAAGTGTCGGACAAACCCCAAAAACGGTTTCGCAGGAAAAGGAGCCTTCAAAATCACTGTCAAACTCAGAAACAGTCAGTAATCAGTCGCTCAAAGAAGAAAGTCACACTGAAATACATAACTCTAGTTCAGCGAACGTGCAAAATCTGAGAGGAAAAACATCAAAACATACAGACAATCCGTCAAATGAAAAAAGTAATAAAGATGATAAACCAGGAGCTGGTCATCCCCATCACACCAGAAGACATCACATAGCAAAGGATAGACAAAGAAGTTTGCCAAATACACAGGATAGTACAGACAGTAAGGTTGAAGTCAAGCCGAAACCGAAAGTCCCAATACCTGAGATATCGGCTCTCGCAGACTATGCCAGATTAAAAGTGATAGTTTCGAAAGACAGTGAAGATAATCTCCAGGAAATGCCCCCAAATAAAAAGGAAGGCTTTTTCCCGCTTATCCAGACTCGCCACAGCAGACGTCCAGTGTTTACAGTAGACCCACAAGAAGATTCTGTGAAAGAGAAACCTTCACAAAATCAATCAGACGCGTCAGTTAAAATGAGCAAAGAGCACAAACTTGTAGTGTTCCCCATCACAGAGAAACAACACCAAAGAACTGGCATGTTTAAACTGGGAGACAAAGAATCTGGAGGCACCAAAGCACATAGCAATACAACACAGCCCACTGAGAAGAAAATCAAACACATGCTGGAGAAGAGCAGAGCGACTCAGGCTGAAGAAGAGAAGAAAGCTGCTCAGAGAGAAGAGGAGCAGCGGGCCAGAGAGAGGGAGGCCATTGCTGAACAGATCAGGGAGAGGCGCAAGAAGCAAAGGGAGGCCGAGAGACAGGAAGAGGACAACAATGGTAAGGTGGTGGGGCAGCAGATCTATCCAGGGATAAAGGTGAAAGATAAACTGGAAGATCAACAGAAAACGATACCTCTAGAGCAACGGATACCTGAACAAAAGAAATCACAGGAAGAGACTCAAATTGAAGAGCAAAAACAAGCAAACCCGGAGGAACAGCAAAGAAAGACAGCTGGAGAAGATTGTCAACAAAAAGCTCAAACTGCGGAACAGCAAAGAAATGCTGCAGAACAGAAGAAAAAAGACATTTCAGAGGATCAACAGAGGAAGAGTGCTCAAATAGAAGACCAAAAGAAAATGTTGTTTGTGGAAGAGCAGCAAACAATAACTGCTCTCAAAGAACAACAGAAAAGGGAGGCTAAAATGGAAGAACAGAAAAGAAAAGCTGCTAAAGATGAACAATTGAAAAAGGCTGTGAGAGAAGCCCTTGAAGAACAGAGAAAATCTGCTGCTGAAGAACAGCTGAAAAAGTCTGCTCTGGTTGAAGAACAGAAAAGAACATCTGCAGCTGATGAAGAACAAAGAAGAGCAGCTCCAGCTGAAGAACAAAGAAGAGCAGCTCTACCTGAAGAACAAAGAAGAGCAGCTCCAGCTGAAGAACAAAGAAGAGCAGCTCCAGCTGAAGAACAAAGAAGAGCAGCTCTACCTGAAGAACAAAGAAGAGCAGCTCCAGCTGAAGAACAAAGAAGAGCAGCTCCAGCTGAAGAACAAAGAAGAGCAGCTCATGAGGAACAGCTCAGAAAGAGAGAACAACAACACAGACTGTTCACAATTGAAGAGCAACAAAGGAAAGCTGCTCAGGAAGAACACAAGAAAAAGGCTGCTCTGGAGGAGCAGCAAAGAAAAATGGCTGAGGAGGAGCAGCGAAGGAAGGAGCAACAAATAAAAATAGCTGAGGAGGAGCAACAAAGAAAAATGGCTGAGGAGGAGCAGCGAAGCAAAATGGCTGAGGAGGAGCAGCGAAGAAAGGAGCAACAAAGAAAAATGGCTGAGGAGGAGCAGCGAAGAAAAATGGCTGAGGAGGAGCAGCGAAGGAAGGAGCAACAAATAAAAGTAGCTGAGGAGGAGCAGCGAAGAAAAATGGCTGAGGAGGAGCAGCGAAGGAAGGAGCAACAAATAAAAATAGCTGAGGAGCAGCGAAGAAAAATGGCTGAGGAGGAGCAACATATAAAAATGGCTGAGGAGGACAGCAAAGAAAGGAGCAACAAATAAAAATAGCTGAGGAGGAGCAGCGAAGGAAGGAGCAACAAATAAAAATAGCTGAGGAGGAGCAGCGAAGGAAGGAGCAACAAATAAAAATAGCTGAGGAGGAGCAGCAAAGAAAAATGGCTGAGGAGGAGCAGCGAAGAAAAATGGCTGAGGAGGAGCAGCGAAGAAAGGAGCAGCAAATAAAAATGGCTGAGGAGGAGCAGCGAAGAAGAGCTGTTCTGCAGGAGCAACAAAGAAAATTGTCAGATGAGGAGCAGCGAAGGAAAGCTGCTA
>OMNZ01003215.1:55809-93319 GCA_900303255.1 Lesueurigobius sanzi | reverse complement strand
GCTCAGGAAGAACACAAGAAAAAGGCTGCTCTGGAGGAGCAGCAAAGAAAAATGGCTGAGGAGGAGCAGCGAAGGAAGGAGCAACAAATAAAAATAGCTGAGGAGGAGCAACAAAGAAAAATGGCTGAGGAGGAGCAGCGAAGAAAAATGGCTGAGGAGGAGCAGCGAAGCAAAATGGCTGAGGAGGAGCAGCGAAGAAAGGAGCAACAAAGAAAAATGGCTGAGGAGGAGCAGCGAAGCAAAATGGCTGAGGAGGAGCAGCGAAGAAAGGAGCAACAAATAAAAATAGCTGAGGAGGAGCAACAAAGAAAAATGGCTGAGGAGGAGCAGCGAAGAAAGGAGCAACAAATAAAAATAGCTGAGGAGGAGCAGCGAAGAAAAATGGCTGAGGAGGAGCAGCGAAGGAAGGAGCAACAAATAAAAATAGCTGAGGAGGAGCAACAAAGAAAAATGGCTGAGGAGGAGCAGCGAAGGAAGGAGCAACAAATAAAAATGGCTGAGGAGGAGCAGCGAAGAAAAATGGCTGAGGAGGAGCAGCGAAGAAAGGAGCAGCAAATAAAAATGGCTGAGGAGGAGCAGCGAAGAAGAGCTGTTCTGCAGGAGCAACAAAGAAAATTGTCAGATGAGGAGCAGCGAAGGAAAGCTGCTATAATTGAGGAGCAGAAGAAGAGAGCTGCCCTTGAAGAACAGCAGAGAAAGGCTGCGGCAGAGGAACAGCTAAGAAAAGCAGCTCTGATCGAGGAACAGAAAAGAAAAGCAGCTCTGATCGAGGAACAGAAAAGAAAATGTGCTGCCGATGAACAGAGGAAGGCAGTTTTAAAAGAGGAGCAGAGAAGAGCAGCTCAAGAGCAACAACAAAGAAAGAACAAGTCGGCTGAAGAGGAACAACAAAGACAAGCTGCGCTAATTGAAGAACAGAAAAGACAAGCAACTTACGAGGCACACCTCAGAAAGATGGCGGACGAAGAGCAGCAAAGAAAAGCTGCAATTATTGAAGAACAAAAGAAAAGAGCCGCCCTTGAAGAGGAACAGAGAAAAGCCGCTTTAAAAGAGGAGCAGAGAAGAGCAACTCTGGAAGAACTACAGAGAAATAAAAAGATGGTGGAAGAGGAACAACAACGACAAGCTGCAATAGAAGAAGAACGGAGAAAGGCTGCCGAGGAACAGCAAAAGGCAGCAACAATGGAAGAACAGAGAAGACAAGCAGCTCACCAGGAAAAGCTCAGAAAGATGGCAGAGGAAGAGCAGCAAAGGAAAGCTGCAGTAGCTGAGGAGCAGATGAAGAGAGTGCTTATTGAAGAACAACAAAGAAAAGCTGCTCAAGAAGAACAGAAGCGAAAAGCAGCTCTGGAGGAACAGCAAAGAGCTGCTCAACAGGAACGTCAGAGAAAAATGGCTGAGGAGGAACAGCAAAGGAAAGTGGCTATAATTGAGGAGCAAAAGAACAGAATTGCTCTTGAAGAACAACAGAGAAAAGCTGCTATAATTGAGGAGCGAAAGAGAAGGGCGGCTCTGGAGGAAGCACAGAGAAGAACTGAAGTGGAAGAACAAAATAGAAAGGCTGCTATAGAGGAACAGAAGAGAAAAGACGACCTGATTGAAGAACAAAAGCGCACCAGAGAGGAGGAGGATGAGCAGCGACTTGCTTTTATTAGAGAAGAGAGAATCAGAAGACAGATTGAAGAAGCAAGAGAAGCCCAAATTGAGCAGGAAAGAAGAAGGCAACACAAAACTGAACATAAGTCGAATGAAGTACAACAGAAAGAGATGGATATCGGAGAAAGACAGGCAGGAAATCAGGAGGAAGCAGCTGAAAGAGAGGATCAGAAATATACCTCTGAGAAAGCAGAAGCTCTCCAATACTACTCATTGACTTCAGCAGAAGTAGACAAATCCTCACCTCCCCAAATTAGAAACAACACCCTTGGGCTTGAAACAGCAGAAGACTACTGCAGGCAGCCCCCTCCTGTATCTCCATCTCCATCTCTGCCCCGTTCAAGTGCTGCCTCTCCAGCTTTTGGAACCAAACCCTCAATGTTCAAAGTGAAAGACATCACAGCCCGAGGATCTTCTCTAACGAAGTCTATCAAACCTCGCTTCCACAAGAACTTTGGAGAAGACTTCAGGGTGGGTTCCCCAATGGAAAGAGTTATGGACAAAAATGAGGAGGATCAAGTTACACTGAGATACAATGCTGGAACACCAGTTTACCCAGAGAAATCCCCTTCTACTCCGCTCCCAGAACAGAGACCATTTTCAAGAAGAAGCCTTGCTCTAGACGAAGAAGACTGCCGCTCTGTCATCAGCAATATGTCAGACCTGGACAGTTTTGCCACAAGTGCAGCCGACCTGGCAGACATAAGGACACTGTATGACTCAGATAGGCCTGAATCGGCTTGCAGCTTCAGCAGCGACGTGTCACGATCTCTGGGAAAACCTCCAACTGTTCCCCCAAAGAGTGACAAAGCATTGCGCCGTGCAAAAAGACTGACAACTCGAAGGATCAAAAAGGAATTGACCAAAGGAGTGACAGAGGACCCTTATGAAGCTTCCATCTCTGAAGTAGCCAATGATGATGCTGTGGCCTCCCCTCACTTTGCGTCTCCGATTTCCATAGCTCATGCTCCCCCTGCTGGATCAAGTGTGTCATCATCATCACGCTCTCACCAGCGCTCTTTCCAGGCCACTCCACATGCTACAGCGCCTGTCTCACTACCCATTGCATCCCCACATACCTCAGCTCCAGTGACAGCCCCTTCATCACAACATGCCAGCTCATTTTCCACCTCTGTTGGCCCAAAGTCAATTCCACAAGTCCGCTCTTCTCCCACACACCACAATGCTCCCAAGCCAGTCACACAGTACCAGGTGGAGTCTGGCTTTTCCCAATCCTACACGCAAAGAAGAGTGATGCAAGACGTTGGCTCTGGTCAGTATTATGTTGTGGACGTGCCTGTTGAGGTCAAAACAAAGACATTTTTTGACCCAGAAACAGGGAAGTATGTTCAGTTGAATGTACGCGAGTCTAATAGGAATGCCACTCAAAGACAACCCCTCCAAGCGTACCCACAGCCTCATCAGAAAGCCAAAATACACGCCAAGTCACAACCTACTCCTTCGGCCAATGCGCACCATCAAGGTTACCAGAGCTATCCCAAAGGGTACCAGTCTGCAGCCACCTCCTCCTCTGCCCCAGCGTATCAGTCAAAGACACCAGAGGCGATCACTCAGGACAAACAGCCAGTCAGGTCGAGCATGACGCATGGAGCCCCTGAAACAGACTATAACCCAGATAAGACCCCATACATGGATACAGTAAACAATACAGACAAAGCACGTAAAGCAGTTTACAGCACACATGGATCTCAACGGGCACTATCAGAAGGAGACGGTCGTTTGGCCAACTCAAGACGTGGGTCACGAGATATTATCAGGATGAGTGAACTGGAAGACTTCATGGAGATGTCTGACTGGTGAAAAGGAGGCTACCTAACCCTGAGTTTGGTGTAATTCATTCATTCATTTGAAGGAAAGAGAAAACTGTATTGTTAAGATAACACTGGCCTGTTGTTTGAATGCTGCTTTTGAGGTTGATATAAAGCTTTTTATTGTTTTACAGAAAACAACTACCATTCCATTTGACTTATGAATGTGAGATGCTACAAAAACGTTTTATTGCGCAGTAAAGCAATGAATGAGAGTGTCATGCCCATCATAAATATGCTGATGTAGAAATGTATTCATTTTGATTTGCATGGGGTTTTAAAGAGTGGCCATAATCGGCTATATGGAAACAGAAGGAAGCAGTGGGTGAATATGTTACAATGTACCTAATGATGTGAGTCTTGTTTCTGCATTGAACATTGTAATTTCTTAGTTAATTTTTCAAGTTGTCTTGAGTCTGTGTTGCGGTGTAACCTGAAGATAATAAAGGCACACTATTATCATCTTTCAGAATTATTAATAAAGACAAGAATCAAATTGGACTACAGGGTGATGTCATTGTGTCATCATAATTCAAACTTCTAATAGGTCTACATCAAACACCTGGATTAACTGCAGTTTCTAGACTATTTTGCTTGTATCATTAAAAAATAAATAAACAAAACGGAATAACTCAATCTACTTTTTAAAGCAGGGGTAGGCAACATCAGGCCCTGGTGCCAAATCCGGGCCTCCAGCATAGAACCTCTGGCCCCTAAGATTATTTTGGGAAATAATACTGCACAAACAAGCAAAAAAACCTGTTAAAATAATGCAGAAAATACTGTCAATTTATTTAAAATCTCCAGGAAAAGCACCCCTTTAGGTCATTTATGATGTAACACTGGCATTAGTAGATAATGGGGCTTTATTTTTGGATACAAATTGGAGGTTTGCCCTTGACAATGCTGAAAATCGGCCCTCCGTCAAACAAACGCGCCTATCCCGGTTTTATATTAAAACAAACCTATTATTATCAAGACATCCATCGCCATTAGCCATGAACATGACACTGACAGGCTTCTAATATGATGTAGCCTAACTGCTGCAGACATAAGGCCGATTCTTTTTTTATTTATCCTTTATTTAGACAGGTTGGTCCATTGAGACTCAATGTCTCATTTACAAGAGAGACCTGTTTCAAAACAAGACCTGTTTCTATGTGTGTTGTGCATTCTTCTCTTCAGTCCTCATCACAGTCCAGAGGCACTGGACAAGCAGCAGGTCAGGTAGGCAAAGCCCTGAAGCCTAAATCGAGTTTACAAAAGGGAATGCTTCGAATATTGAAATCTGCGATTAAATCTTAGCGTATTAAATGTAGCATTGGGTCACAAATAGGTTCTGGACGGTCACAAATAGGTTCTGGACGGTCACAAATAGGTTAGCCTACCTCACTGCAACCCACACTGTCAAGCCTTTTGTCGATGAATCTGTTAAATTCACACCGTGGTCTATTCCGTGCTTTTCGGACCGACTGGGCAACGCCACGTGTCTGAATGCGACCGATAGTTCGGTATTTATTGTAATTTCAAGTTACTTACAATCTACCTACCCTAAACCCCACGCTTTTCCACATGATTTCTGTAAGTATATTCTGCTATGACCACTATGTGGCAGAGATGAGCAAAATGTGTCCTTTGCGGCACATGGACATAGGCCTATGTTATTTTCTAAAATTATTTACATTTTTCAAAGAAAGCGTTAACATAATTAAAAACAGATCAGATGACATTTTTTTTAAGCAAAAAGAAAAAATACACTTCACTCCAGCTTGTGTGAAATCATGTGAATACCTGAAGGGTTAATTGTGTTGTGTAATTCCATTTGGCTTTGGCAGGACTCGGAGCAGCAGCAGAAGTCCTGCCTCAGCACTTTACTCTGCCCAATAAAGCAGCAGGCCTCATTCCACTGGGACGTCTGACAACCACCACAGTCAGAGACGAGCCACACCACTGTGTCCAGAAGCAGGCAGGGAGAGAGGGCGCACATCTGCACACACGCACAACAGCTACATTCAAATACAACTATTTATTTGGTTTTATATGAAAATTTGGCTGGTATATAAAAGCATTTTTGCATTTCTATGGAATTAATCTTCAACATCAAACATAGGTTGATTTGAACACACTCCTCATGTCATGTAGGGCAGTGATTCCCAACCTTTTTTGTCTTGCGTACCCCTTGGGCCTTTTATTTATACTCCCAAGTACCCCCTGCCTCGATGATTTTGATGATTAGTTCAAAAGTGAATGACTAAAACTCTTATTTATCAGTAAAAAGGCTACTAAATATTCTCAAACTCTCAGCCTTTACAGTTGAATGTATTAAATAGCTTTTCTTTGAACATAATAATCAAAAATACAATTATTTTGTATCTGAAATTATTCCAAGTACCCCCTTCGAAGCTCTCGCGTACCCCCAAGGGTCCCCGTACCCCTGGTTGGGAAACACTGATGTAGGGAATGTTTTAAGCACTGTAACATGATACATGGATGCAAGAAAAATGCATCACAACTTCTCCATTGCTTGAGTTTTGGGGAGTTTTGGGCCTCCGTCCAGAACTTCTCGCAAAACACAGGAAATGACATTTCCTAGGACTTGCAGGACACAACGAAAGAGGCAGAGACAGATGGAGCAAGGGAGAGTGAGAGAGAAAAGTGGGAGTTTCTAAGAAGGAACAGAGCATATACTGTTTCACATTACAGAGAAAAGAGGAGAGAAGTTAATGGTGGGTACGGCTGTGGCAGGACCTACAGTCAGACGCTGTTTTCAATGTAACTGCCGGAGTAAGAGCCGTTTATGGATTCACTGACTGTGGAAAATGTACCTCTCTATAGTGGCCTTTGTCCTGACTAAAGCTCTGCTCACAGGTAAGTTCAGTTCATTTACAGCAACTGAGAGACTGCATGTGGTCAAATCCTTTATAATTCAATTATTCTGACTCAAGTTAAGCAGCGTACCAGAATACAATGTAAAGACATGGGAACACTACATAGTTTGAATTATGCAAATCTATTGAAACGTTTTTGTTGCAATTTGCATTACAAAATGTTTTCTCCAACCATATTGTGAACAAAACAAGAAACCACCAGAAATCTCAAGGCTGTGAACTTTGTGCCAATCCCAAACTTGGACCATCAAAGCTGAATCAGCAAGAGTTTATAAATACATTTTTGTCAAATAAATATGTGAAATGTCACACTAAAAAGCTCAGTGGTATAAGCCCTCCTGTATACCTCATAAAGATGCTTTGATGCTACTAATGATGCTGCTGCTGTGGTTTGTCACTTCAAACTGAAGAGGACAGACCCCGAGGCAGATTCCCCAGCAAACGTAAAACATAAAAAAAAACCAGCAAAGCAGCATGGGAGCGCAGATGGTCCCTGTTAGCTGGTCGTGTTGGTACCGGCCTGTTTTGAGTATACTGTACCAAAGATGGATGTTTCCCACCTGTAGATGCTCCATGCCTCTCTGATCACATCTTGTGTCCAGACTTAACGTCTCCTCCAAAAAGACTTGACCCATCTGGACAAAGATAGACAGACACACACAGACAGACACACACACACTGAAAAGTAAAAAAGGCTGGAGAAATCTACCCTTGTTATTCCAAAACCCCTTGTGTTTTCTAGCCTTGACAGACCGAATTCCCATCGCATGCTAAGTAGAAGCTGTAAAAAGATTGTGTCTCTGCAAGGCTGTAAATTTGAGCCGTCACTGTGGGTGTGCTTATAAAACACAGTCTAAATGCTATAATTATGTTTAATTGGCAGGAAATCAAACATCTCACATAAATGATGGCAAACTAGTCTCATTGCTGAGTAGAGGGGAAAGCATATTGTACATGAGCAAATGTTTTACAATTGTTGTGAACATTTCAGGAAAGGTCAATACCAGGGCATAATTATTCATTCATTCAAACCTTTATTTTATTTATTTTTATTTACAGTACACAAAGTCACATACACATACAGTACATACACATACAGTACATTATGGCATTATCATTTTCAGCTAAAACACTGACAACCCGACTTCAGTTTCGCAATGTCCTTTAAAATACTTTTAAGATTAACACAAGACACCAGTTCTTTAATCTGCAGTTCATCCTGAAGCTGGTTCCATGCTAGGTTATTATTAGTTTGTTTTGTATGGCTGGAGGACTGTACTTCTTTCAGATGTATTTGATAAATTAGCATGCATTATAGCCTTTGCTAATAGCATCAAATCAGTGATGTTTTGTCTTTTCGCAGCAGAAGTCTGTCATGCCCTAAACGTGACGGTGACGCCGGGCCCTGTCGCCATGGCAACCGAGAGGGACAACCTGACCCTGTCCTGCCTGGTGTCCCAGCGCAAGAGGAGCAACAGTGTCCTCATCCTGCGCTGGTTCTACTCCCCTCCGTCCACAACCCCCCAGGACTCATCTCCATCCGCTCAGGACCCTAACCAGTTTCTTATTGCCAAACTGGGAGTCAAGAAAATCAAGCTCTATGGAAACTACACACGGCGTTTCCCGCGCCCCAAGTTCCGCCTGTCGGAGGAGCGGGAGGGCGAGGTGTTCCGCTTGTGGATACTTAATGTGACTGGGGTGGACCAGGGACTGTACAGCTGCAGGGTTCAGGAGATACGCAAACTCAGGGACACATGGAGGGCCTCGTCAAACGGTTCAAGCAGCACACAGCTAACGGGTAAGTGCCTGGGAGGGAGAGGGACCACAGTGGCGCAGATGGCAGAGAGAGTCGTCGCATGACCGGGAAGTCAGGGGTTCAAATCCCGCATGTGCACACTGTTCAATCAATCAATCAATTTATTTTTGTAACGCCCAATATCATAACAGAAGTCATCTCAAAGGTCGGTATGGACTAAAACAAATCAAAATCAGACATCAAGAATGATCAAAAATATGTCACACACGAATGAAATGTCTCGACCAGATGTAATGTCCCGTGAATAAGTAAATCACTTAGAGTAACAAGCTTAGAGAACTGTTGTTGTGTCCTTGGGCAAGACGCTTCACCCACCTTGCCTTTAGTGTTTATGAATGAGAGTGAGTGTGTGAATGCAGGGCAACAGATGGCAATTAGCCATACCGTTTCATGTTTGTTTAGTAGTAGTTTTCCAGACTTCTTTTAGTTAACTTTTATTATGATGGAGTATGATGTGATGTAGGTGGCCATTTACCAAGCATTTGCCCATGTGCAAAACAAATAGCAAGTGCAAAAGTGGATCAGCAGCAGTGTTGTTTACACTTTTGACACCCCAGCATCATTCTGTCATCTACGTATTGATTTAGGGCTGTAGTACTATGATACATGCTCTTTCAAATGGTAAATTAGGTGCAGTACACCCACAACAAGATATTCGCTAATTTCCGGTTTGCACTCGTTATTTAGCACCTGTCTTGATAAATGACTCCCATAGTGTTTTAGATATACACATATCACCAGTAGCTGCTAGGCCAATGCAGGGAACAAATTAAAAGTGAAGAAAGCCTGCACACTTACTGCTTTTTACTGCTTTTAATCAGAAACGTTTCGATCCAAACCTGATCTTCCTCACTTTTCATATGATGTGATACTAGAATCATACAAATTATTTTCTACTGGCAAACAAAATACACTGATCACTGCCCTCAATTATTGTTGAACAACAGGTCTGTGATCATTTCCATTCCTTGCCCATAATACAGAAAGGTACAGCCTCTACATAAACCTGACCATATTTTATTTGTAAAAACAAACTGAATAACAATACATTTCAACACTCAAACTTCAAGAACTTCATAATAATCTTATTTCTGCATAATAAGTATAGGGTTATGAATACTTCTCTAACCCATTGTATGTAATGCTGTAATAGAGATTGTCTTCTTTAATGTAATTATACAAATTTTGTGGCAATAACGCATTATGCCCAACCCAACCCAAAACATGCACATTAGGTTAAAAATCCTCTAGCAGGTGATTCTGACCATAAGCCTGGCTCCACATCTGGAGATGGGTCCCTGAGCGCCGAGAATGAATTTCCCTACGAGGATTAATAAATTATACCTTACCTTACCTTACCTTATGTTCATCAAGCGCAAAAGGGGAATCCTATGATTTTAGGGTCCTGTGTTCCACCCATTACTTTCCAAGGAATCCCCGTCAGTGCACTCCTAATGGAAACTACTGGTATACAGGAAAATCGGCAGCTGATAGCGGAACAGCACGGCCACATTGAACATTGAATTTATTTATTTTTGTCTATTTATTGAAGTTGAAATCCCTTGCGCGTGCGTTTGAGTGTGACCCCAGTTCTCTGGCATTTCCATCTGAAAACAATGAGCTCACACAGCCAGCCCTGTCTGTACCAGCGAGAAGGAAAGGTAGAGAGTGCTGAGCTGGCTCTGCTTGAAACTGAAATACATTACATCAGCATGTTGAGTTTTCGGGCCGCTGCAAAACCTCGGGAAAAAGGGTAACTGCAGATTTCAGATGTGGTGGAACATTTTAGTTGTGCGCATACACTTTTAGGGATCATAATAGCTTGTTGCTTAGTTTAAATTTGCAAATTCGGCACAATGTAACGCCACCAAAAAGGCACACCGACTGTCATCTGTAAAGTCAGTATTTGTGTAGTGCTCATGTGGCAGGATACACAAACAATACTCATTTAACTACCTTAATTCTTCAAATCAGTGTGACAACGCCCTGACCTAAATTTGGGTCAATGTCCCTCTGAGGAAGCCACACAACCTCAGGCATCTCTGCCATGCATCGCCACAGACAGAAACATAAGTGCTGACATTTCCAGGGTAAACAAAGAGGAAACTAAGTTATAGCTGCACCCCAGGAGGAATCCCTCCACTCTGAGCGTTGTAACAAAAGCTTGAGTCTGCTTCTTTTTAGACCAAAATGCGCACTCTGTTGGCAACTCTCACTCATCTCGAAATCCCAGCTTTACACCACATGCCCTTGTTATTTCTTGTGAAAAATGAAGAAGGGGTTTGCGCTGATAAAATCTGGTTTCATTACCCCCCGACTTCAAGTTTCACCGCCCCAAATTCAGAGTCTAAGTTGCCCTTTTCTTCTCAAGTCGTCACAGCTAAACAGAGCCAAGGCATATGATCCTAATCTGTACCTGATGATTTCTTGAAAGGGAATCTGTGCTGCTCACTTTTTTCGCGTGTGCAGTAGGTGTCCAGGGGAGCGTGTGTGCGAAACAGTAGATCAGTGCTACCAGCCAGTGGTTAACCGCAGAGTGAGGCCGTGTGGCATTTACTGCTCTCATTATCAACCGTACAGCGTTCCTTATTAACGGTGGGTTAAACAGCTAGACAGATACAGACACGGACATAGACAGATAGAAGGATGCATGGAAGATAAATGCATTTTCCTCACTTCTGGCACGGACACTAATACTTAGGCATTTGGCTTTTACTGGTACTCATTACACAAGCTGCCAAAGGGGTCAAAGGAAGACAGAAAGTAGTTTTAATGTGGAACTAAATGGAGTTTCTTCTGATGGGCAAGTCAGTGTCCTGCCTTTCCAACAGCTGCTGAAAAAAAGAGCTGAAATTTAAAATAAAGCTGTCAGGTTGAAGAAACTATAAGTGAGTGCTTTCTCAAAACATCGGCATTGATAGTGAATTACCACCCATTACTGCTGTACACTTTAAAAACAATGAATCATAAATAAATCATTATCAGTGTGGTCACTGTATATCTTCACCCATTAATGAGTTAACAATTGAACATAAAAACTATTGTGAACCACTAAATGGAAGTGGTTACCCAGAGAAATGGGGAACTCCCAAACAGAGTCCAAGAACAGCAGTCCATTGGGCCCCTCTTCGGTGTGTGTACAGTTTATGTGTGTGTGTGTGCGTGGTGGGTTTGGCCGATGCTGTTGTAGACTCTCCCTCCATGACAGCGGTTTGATATTTCTGGAAACCACTAAAGCAGTCTGCCGTGTTGGACCGATGCCCCCAGACAACAGCGTTTTTCATAATAGGCACACTCCTCCTCTGTCCTCAACGCTTGTCTTTTTGCTGACTTTTAATTTTGTTCCTCCAGTGCACTTTACTCATGAGGACAGCAGCGGGCAAGGACTGGGGCAGTGGTTTGCAGGTATTAACTATCCACTCACTACTAATCTACCATATTACATCCGGCCTCCCGACAGCATTTTGATTAACATTTGTTTTCCAGACGTGTACCTGTGCGCAGTGCTGATCTGCTCCCTCGGCCTGCTGTCCATTTTCCTCTTCACATTGGTCCTCATCTTCCAGTACTTTTACAGAAGACACAGGCTCAAAAGTACAAATTACCTCTTAACTTACACCCATCTACTGTGCATTCTCAATAACACCACTGAATGAATACTCTTTGCTCTCTTGCAGCCAGTTATCTTCTTGTCAAATGTCCAGAAAGCAGGTAAACACTCCAACACTCATGGACAAGCTTACCAACGGAAAGCAGCAAATTCACGCACAAAAAAACAAAAAAATCTGTATGATAAAGTTCAAAATATGCGAACACATGCACACATAATAAGCATTTTCAACCTTTTAGTCAGTTTGCACCATGAGTCTTCATCTTTAGTTCAGTTAGTCAGCATTGGGATGAACCCGGATCAGAAGCAGATATTTCCCAGAAAGTCCACTAGGATTTACCTCAAGTGGACCGAGTGTGGCCACACCCTTAGAAGCAGTATCAGTAGCAGCAGTACTTCGTAACAGTAACTAGTACCTTTTTACCCATGATAATCTTCAGCTCATGTTCTGTAATTGTGATTTATTTCTTCTTGTAAAATTGCACTCCCTCCTCTGATCCAAACCATATGTAAACCTCATGTGTGTTTCCCTGCAGCTCAGGGGAAACTGTGACCAGCTCCAGCAGCTCCTCCAGTTCATCTCCAAAAGCTCCGAGGAAAGACCCGAGACCAAAGATACCTCCCAGAACAATCAGCCCCCCGAAACTGCCCTCAGAGCCCCCACCGCTCACACCGAACAAGGGTAAAAGAAAATACTACCTCACATGACACTATGGTTACTGCACGTATCCCATTGTTGTAAGCCAAAGTTATAAAGTGCGGATTTTGGCTTCGGAGGGCAGGGGTTTTCAGTTCAGCGCTTGCATCAGAGGGCGGAGGAGTCACTTCGGTGTTTTTCTGGACGGAGTTTCGCCCAGACGTTTACAGGAGTCTGAGAGAGGCTCCAGCTCCCCATGATGCTGACAGAAGGACTTAGTGGCTTAGGAAAACAAAAGTGGTATAAGATACAATGTCCAACTGGGACTAAAGGCAAAATAATAACATTACACACAGGGATATCAATATGAGCGCCTCATGGGTAAATATTGTACGAAAATGTCTTGAATTATCTAAAACATTAAGAGAGCAGGGTGATATGGTGGAAAAAAAAAATAAGCAGGGGTTTTTCTTTCATTATGATCAGTCTCTTGTTCAAGCTCGAATTTCAAAAACAAATGAATCATATGGTATTTATACACTGTAAACTCGTGCCAAGTATGACATCTGTCAATGGAATAAGATTTTTGTTCTTTTTTCAAGTGTAATCTTACTTTTTTCTTATTCTACGTGCAAAAGACTTCTTTCCTTGGCAGATAATTTTACTTTTTAATTTGATTCCACTTCTAGATTAGTTTTTGCAGTGTAACATCTATTATAGATGTTGCCTTACTCTAAAGAACAAAACGATACTAAATGTGTCTATGGTTCATAAGATAAAAGTTTCAAAATTAACCTCAACTCAAACAACAACAATTGATGCTTTCACTTCAGTACTATTCAACACAAAATGATTTCTGTGTTATTTCCCAAAAGTGTTAACTCTAAATAAGGAGCTGAGATTCACTGTAAACCTGTTCATTTACAAAACATCATGCAATAATAAGAGGATCGTGATTTTAGTGCTTCTTCCATGTTTGTTCTTAACCACTGTTCTTAATGCTTTGTATTTTTAGTTCCTGTTGCTGCAAAGAGACCCCAGAAGCCCAAAAGGTCAAAGCTGCTGAAACAAAGAGCGGCTAATGTAAGTCATATCGACTCTGCACATATGCTAAATGACCCCACTGAGGACATGCTCCGTTTCCATATTATGTCTCAAAATATAAAATGTCCCTGTTGTTCTTCGGCGCTCGCTTATTGAGGTACATGCAAAGGGGAATTTGTTTCACGACTTCATGATTGTCGAGTGGAGTTTATTACAGTCTCTTCATTCAGTTATGAGCTTGATAATTCTATTTAGTTTTATTGCTTCTCCTACTACACTATTATTTATTTAGAGTGCTTCATTAGTTTTATTTCTACAATAAAAAGTGTAAAAGACATGCCGGATATTTTGCAGAAGTCATCTTGTGGGTGCTATTTCCGTGATTCTGAGGTGAAATACAGAAATTAGGTTTTATGTTTGTCACAGGAACATGCTGACTAGATTAGGAAAACAATGACTACAAATAAATAAAATGCCCGGACTGCGCTTTGATATCTTGTCAACAAATGGTTTACGTACAATCCCTACCAGATGTTGACTGCAACAATGCTGACCACTACTGTTGATTGGAAAAGCATAAGCCAAACATCTTTGTATTAAAATGTTTGTGTTTTATCTTTTTGTAGCCACGAGGCTTGCAGGAGGACAGTCTTACATATGCAGAGCTGGAGCTGGTGCGGCCAAGGCCTGAACCCCCGACTTTGACGAGTGTTGACTCTTCACCTTCCAACTCGGACACTGTATACGCTCAGATCCTTTTCCAGGAAAAACAGCTGTAAACACTGCAGCTCTGCCAGAGGCAAAAAGATTAACCTCCTCAAACCGATCTGACTCTGGACTATATTTATAGACAATTATTTCAACATTTAACAGACATTTTGTATGGCATTAGTGAGACTGGTTTTGTGACTCCTCCAGCATGACATTGTTTGTTGGCTTGGGTGGCCTGTTCACCAGATGTGTGGGTATGTAAGAATGCTTTATTATTCTTGTTTAAACTCAGGAGATGATGTAGAAAAAACAAGCTGTTTTACTGCAGCTTTTGATGGATCTATAAATCTAGCTTTTCTTTTCATTTATAACATCGTAATTAATGGATGTGGTCAATAAATATGTTTGTAGGTTTCTAGAATACATTCTCAGGGTTTGTGGGAAGAAGAAATATTGTAGTTGGGACTGGCAAAAAAACAAAATCGTGCTTTGACTTTGATTTATCATTGTATTGAAATGCCATGGCTCTCATGAGAAGTCAGTCAGATAAGATACCCCCCTGATATGTTGTGCATAAACAAGCCTTTCTAAATAATGCTTCAGAGCCTACATGCCTATACGATGACAGAGTCCAAGGACAAAACAAACTCCAGGCGTCACGCCTAAACCCCCAGAAAAGGTGAAGGGTTCAGGCCATTCTGTGAAGGTCAGCGTGTGAAAAAGGCAATGAAGACGGAGATGGCGTCTGAAGGAAAATAATGCACCATCGAGTGGGAGACACAGAGAGAGTGAGGCCATCATCCCCCACAGTCCACAGCCACTGACGAGGTTGAACCCGCTAATGACTACATTTATTCAAATTAGACTAATTGTAATCACGGTTAATAATTAGCTTTACAGTGCATTATAATTGGGTTAGGCTACAAGATGGTTCTGCCGAGGTGCAATAATTTATTTGATTTAATTATTCTGAGGAACCCAGTGGTTTGACATTTCATATCATAAAACCAGCGGGGTAGAGAGAATGGAGATGGCCGTTGTCTTTAGAGAAGGTCATTGCTCGCTCTCTGGGAAAATTATGAGCACTATTTTCCACTCTATTAAGCTACTCCACTTAGCACAATTAGCCACACACATAAAGGTTAAAGAGAGAGACCTCTTTAGTTATGACAGAGAGGAGTGGCCCGGAATGAAAACAAGCTTGAACAGCAGACAATGTACAGACACAACTTATACAAGGGGAAAATAAACAATATTTAAAGTTTTGATGGCTCTAATTCCTCATAATAATTACTGTAGGTGGGTTGTTCATTCATGTGTGAGAAGAATTAAAGCCCAATGCAACTAAAAGCAAGTCTGAAGTTACCCTCAGTACATAAGTAAGTTCATATGTTCAGCCAATTACTTTAGTTTCAAAGAATACGTACTTAGATAAAGGCCGTCACAAGATTTACTCGATAAGAGAACCCTGCTTTTAAGAAATGAACGAGGAAACAAATCTTCAAATGCTCATAAATTCACATTCCAGCTCTGATGGAAAATTCTGTGGTGAAAACAACAAAGAAAGTGTGTGGAGCGTTCCCGACCAGTGAAACACTCTGAACTGTTGATACCACAAAAATGCACCAAAGAAATACATTACAAAGCTTGAACTGCTGACTGAAGGGAATGTCTGACTTTTGACTCAAACTGACTTTTCCAGAAACACAAAACCATTATAGGTTTCATGCTTTAAGAAATGCCAGAAAAACCTTTGGATTTTAGGCAACTGCAAGTTATGTTTGACCATAAATAAGTAGCTAGATTATAACATAATATAGTCTGTACATGTATCTGCATGTGTGTGTGTTCTTGTACTTGCTACAAGTACCAAAATACACATTCTACTATCAAAGTGAGGATATTTTGGGCAGTCCTGACTTCTTTGAGTCTCTGTTTGAGTGTCTAGATGTGGTTTTAGGGCTAGAATTGGGAAAAGGTAAGGGTTAAGGTTAAAGGCACTCGACCAGATTTTTTAATTACAAATAATGAAAAGGAGCGAGTCAAATAAATTGATAGTTGTGGTCCAAACACATTCCTGACTTTCCTCACACATTTCTAAAATCCTGTTTCTTCTTAGATATGAGTTTATAAGCACATTTAGCTACTTTTTAGGGCCATAGTCACAGAAATTCTAGAATACGAACCTGCAAACCATGAGATTGACAGTAAATGCTTTATATTTAGATGCACTGCATTATTTCCAGAAATGTCCAAAAGGAGGAAAAAACTAATTTAATTCCACTACTAGGGAAAAATCAGGTATAGTCCCTTTAAGGGGTCAGTTGGGCTGGATAGGGTTATCGTTAGGGGCTGGGTAACACATTATGCCAAACATCTAAAATAATTCACAGTTTATTCAGTTTTACACACATTTTATAAATACATTTTATTACTTAAAAAAGTAAAAAGCTACATAACTCAGAAAACATCATTTACTCTGAATGAGTATGTAACAACTGTGTTAATATTTTGTTTATGTAACATTTAAAGGCAAAACAAATAATTGTCATGTGAAGATCCCAGGGTTTGGCTTGTAGACTCGTGGCTCATTCGCATGTCCAGGTAAAAACTCGACCCCAAGCGTCGCCCACCAACAGAGTGGCATGGCTCCTGAACCACAGTCTCAGTAAATATTTACAAAGGACATAATCATTCTGTAATAATCCTGTACATACCGGGACATGGCCAATGCAGTGATCGCCGGGTTTTTCTTGAAGCGTCTTTGTGACACAGGATGCCCTCTGTTCAGTTCATGACATAACACCAGACGTCTTTCCCTTTTTTTAGCCAAAGAAGAGCTGCCAACTGTGGTTACACATTTTTTAACATCAATACTTCTTTCAACCAGAGGTGAATCAAACATTTGTAGCAACATAGGCTAGTCATGACATAAACAAATTTGTAAATTCTTTCCGGTTGCACAAAAACTTCAACAGCTCAATGTAATTTCCCAAGCATAATGCTCCTATGAGGTGACGGGAGGCTGTAACCAACGTATGCCAAATTGGATCTGGGTATTATTGCTTTCTAAATTATACACGCACACACACGTCAGCAGAATTACTCATCAGTGTTTACTGCCTCTATGTTTAATAACTTTATAATAACATAATTCCTGCTAGCACTAACATTGTGAGGGATGGGCTAAACATTATCAACAGTCATCTGTCAAGCTCTGAGATCAGGTAAAAAAAATCCACTTAAAATTTTGTCAAATTACTCAGCTATGGGACTCATACATTTTCTTTGTTGTTTCTGTCAAAGTCATATGTGTTTTATGAATTCAGAATATTTTCGGTTATGTATATTTTACAATGCAATTTCTTACCAACAGCCGCACTGGTATGTGCTGCCCCTGTCTGTCCCTGGCCTTGGGACACCTCCTCTTGTGTTTGCGTGAGCTCAGTCCTCCAAATCTAAGCACAACAAGAAACACAGAACAAGCATAAAGCACAAGTAAATATAATACCAATGCTAACTGAAGGAAGCAGTGCACAGACAGTAATAATATTGTGCTACACTAGCCTGGCCAGCCAGACCATCCTGCAACAGAAAAGACACGTCTTCGTAAAGAATAGGAAAAGTGTGTAGGATGGTTGGCCAGGCTTTGTGCTACACAGTGACACAGTGAACATTCCAGGTGAGATGTTAAACATTGACTTTCATCAAGGTATCAGACTCTTCTATACTCACCCTAACACTGCCGTCTGTGCAGCCGGTCACAATGACGTTCCTAGCATCCCACTCGTGTCGCTGTGAGAAGCTGACACACAGAATATCTGCCTGAGGCCCACAGGAAGTGTCTGTTTGAGCCAAGAGCTGACCCCTCATAGTCCACAGGTACAACTGTGAGCCCGCACACGACGCAATATCCCCCTGTCATAGAGCAACGACACACAATTAGTTAAAATATAGAGCAGACGCACTAACGGCTATGAGGATACTCCCTTGTGCTGTGAGTATAGCCAATAGTAATAACCCAGTATTGACTTAAGAAGTACAACAAACACGAATGATAGAGATACAAGCGATAAAATTCCACAACTTACTGTGAGGTCATTGATGGCTACAGCAGATACACTGCCTGTGTGTCCAGAGAGCTGAGTGATATAGCTCAGCTCTTCCAGATCCCACAGGATGCAGGTGAAGTCACGGGAGCCACTCAGTAATATATTGTGAACCTCAGACACGGCCAGGCACGTCACTGCGTCTATGTGTCCGTATAGTGGCTGGCAAGACAAAAGTGTTTTTGTGACTGTAGCATCCTAAAAACAACAACTATGAGGTCATTTATCAAGATGGGTGCTAAATAGCAAATGTGAGCTCAGTTTAAAATATTCTAGTTTGTGAGCATTTGAAATGATGTGTGTTACAGTCACACATCTGATATGTGAATGAAAGAATGCTACATGTGTAAAAATCTAGGACCCGGTACCACTCTTATTTTTTTTTTTTTGATACTATTACTTTAATGATACTTGGTTTACGATACCTGAACGATACCTATGCTAAATTATTTCTCATCTACACAAAAAAGTAAATATCTAGATAAGTGTAAATGAATCTTATTTATCTAAATTTGAGCTGTTTTGACAAGTTAAGTTTCAGTGGCTCTTTTGACCTAATTCTAAGGTGTTTTTGACTTGTTTCAATAGATTTCTACAAAGTTCCCTTTTATCGCAATTTATTTGCCAATGGGGCAAGAAAATTGGTCTTGTCCTTTCGGTAGTTTTACTTTCCTAATTCATGAAAGATTACCTTAGAATCAGTAAAAATTGTCATGAAATAAACCAAATTATCAGGATGACAGGAGTAAATATCATCCCCTTAGAATTATAAGGTTCTAGCTGACATTTTTGTTCACATAACTCCTGGGCCCTTCTGTACTCTATATCAGATTTAGAGTTTGGTGTTTTTATGAGTAAAAATACAAGAACCATTTCCATTATTTTGTATGAGTGGTCAAAACTTTAAGCCTAAATATCTCAGAACTACTTAGAACACGGATAGAACCGTATAATTCTGTGTCTAATTGAGACAAAACTGCTCTATTTTATATATATTCTCAAATCAAGTCATTTATACTCAAGCTTCATTTTTAGTTTTGTTGCATAGAACCATAAAACAGAACAATAATAGTAATTTACTAAATATAATACTAATAATAATAGTTTATTTGAGTGTTTTTATCATTTATTTGAGCTGAAACACAAGTGCAGTCTCAGACCCAGCAGGCAGACACATTTGCTTTCTAAAGAAAAATATTTTTTCGGTACCAATTTATTTTTCAATACCGGTAGTACCTTAATTATTTTTTGATACCATACTGGTGTCGTTGAACCAGCCCTATAAACGACTGTGCAGCTTTGCCACTTTTGCACATACAGCTCGTTTTGCAAATGAGCAAACACTTGGTAAATGACCCCCTTAGTTTGTACTTATTATGTACTTTGTTTATTTACCTGTCTCAGTTTCATGTGGCTGAGCTTGTCTTTAGCGACAGCAACGTCCCACACACAGACCACGGTGCTGGTCCCTGCTGTGACCACTGTGTTTGGATTGGGACAAACAGCGCACAGTGTTTCACCCCAGACACTCAACTCTTCGTTCACGGCAAAGGTCTATCGAAACACATGAAATAATACTGCTCATAAAACAAATTAAAAAATAAAATAAAACAATAAGTTTTCAGTTTTACCGTACCTTTCCTGAGGTGTAGTTACCAAAGGCGCAGCTGTTGTCAGGAAAGCCCCAGCTGAAGTAGCAGTGCAGCGCTGGTGACAGAAAAAGTCTGTTTCTTTCCAAAACCAGGACCTCTTTGTCCAGGCACAGTATCTGCCCGACTAGTCCTCTTGAGAGCTCTGAATTTTAATATAAAGAAACAAAAGCATCTGATTTATTTGTTGAAATGTATGCAACTACTGTAAGAACTTATAGTATAAGAAAATGTGACCTTATTCTGCCTTTTTTTTTTATGAAACTGCCTGACCAAATAACAGGTAATGGCTCTTCAAAAGCATCACAGTAAAGAGTTAGGTACTTTCGTAAACTTGTATGAGAGTTTCATTAAATTGACTACAGAAAACCGGGCAATTAAAAACTATTCCCCGATTACTCCAAGCGAGGCCCAGTCCAACGGGGACACCTGCTTTCTGGACAGGACAAGCTGTATGTGTTTGGGCCAGTAATTGTACCAGTAATTGACCTATTCATGCGGCTACCGGTAGAAATCATTACATCCCATCATCAGATCTGTGTTTAAAATCCCCAGAAACAAGTTACATTAGTCTGGGCTTTCCCCGCTCCTATTCATCTCTATCTGCTTATTGATCAGATCAGACACTGTGAGATTTAATATGAAACGTAATATGCAGGAATCTCTCCCTGAGCATTCGTAGATTCATCTCCTCTGCCTCAGTGGGCCTTTAGGGATATTCAGATTATTAAGTAGGGCTCAGCTGAAGAGTCATCTCCATATTGCGGCTCAAACGGATCGCTCCTTCCCGTGTAAATTAATCTATGGATGTACTTGCCCGTGTTCGACAATTCCCATGGGACTTTGGCACATCTTTATATATAATAATTGGCATCAAATGGTGTGAAATAAAATAAATAAGGTGCTATACAAAAAGGATGTAATCGAATGCAATCCGGTTTGCCCAACAGATGCGAGTAATGCTGTTGAAGCATTTTAGAAACATAACCATTACAACAACTTTTTTAATTGTATTTATTTGTGTTTAAAAGCAATTAAAATAAGGTACACTACCTCTGAAAGGCTGCGCAGTGGTCTTGAGTTTGTCCAAATTGAAGAAGAAAGGAGTCGGCTGTGAAAGTGCTGCTGCTTCTTTCTTGGAGCCGATACGCGGTGGATGTGGTTTAGTAAAAAGCTATGAGTTGGGGGAAAAAATACATTAAAACATGAATCAGTTTGATAATGATACATGCATGGGTTTTTTTTTGTGTAGTAATTGTATCGCAATATGAAAAGGCAGTACAGGGGGGTGTGACGTGATTACAGAAGTATAGGATTCTAGTAACTTTTGAGACATCACTCTTTTTTATTTGAATAATTCTCAATCTAAATTATTCTTTTGCGCCGGGCCTTTACAGAAATGTTTTAATTGTTCTACATAGCCTTTCCTTATTGTAGTATGGGCCATGTTTTCATGATATATATATATATATATATTTTTACCTGTTTTGGTACTTGGCCAAAGTTGCTCACGTATCCTAATTTCAAACTTTTGATGAGTGGGTCTTTGGAGTCCGCCCGACCTCGCTGAGCGTAGAAATATGGGTGAAATAGGTTTACGCTCTCCACCGCTGCCGGTCCTTGCTGCTTGTATCCAAAAATCAGATCAATCCACAGATGAAGGTGTGAACTCACGTATTCACTTTCCAAAGCCTGGGGACACAGCAAGAGACTCTCAAACTTAGTAATAATGTAAAACTACTGCACCTGCAATAAGATGACACGATACGGAGAAGAGCGTGTTATTACAGCGAGAGGAAGGCATCACTCAAATTGCTAATATTTGAGCTGGAGAAAGAAACTTCTAGGTAAAAAGTACAAACAATCTCATTCAGACGTACGATTTCTTCTACAATTAAATTTAAAAGTCTAAAACAGGAGAGAAGCAAAGCTGTATTATGAGCTTATATTCACGTTACAATTAAAGAAGGATTTCTGTAGTATTAAGCTAAGATTGTTTTTGAACAGTTAATAAGAGAAAAGTGGGCATTATGACCAGCCATACTGTGCCCCAATCTTAATAACTCCATGTAAGAATAGCAGAAAGCAGCAAGAAAAAAATCATAACAAGGATATATTGTCCTGAGTTAATTTGTCCACAGAAGAAAAACAATCTTCCAAAGTCACTAATTTTATGACAGTGGTAGGCAATATGAGTAGCTCAGTAGATTACAGAGATAATGATCGCCATTGCCCCAGGAATAGAAAAACTAGGGTCAGGCTGTAAAAGAATCAGGCCAATATAAAAATGCAGAACACAGAAGCACAGAGAGGAAAAGTGGCTTCTAATGGGAAGAAAACCATGCATGAATAGCACCAGACAAATGCAGACAAGAGAGCACTGTTGTTGGCCAAATGTGGTGGTCAAAAGGACTGTTGTACAGTCCACTCGCTCTTTTATACTTAGATACATGTCTGCTATTATACTTATAGAGAGGATTTCTTTTTAATTTAGCCGTTGCTGGTTTTGTTAATACTGAATGCAATTGGTGAATCATGATCTAATAGAACACAATTACACCCACACCAAATCTGACAATGCACCCACTTTGTGCTCAGTATAAATGTGCTTGAGATAATGTGAGATTAGTATTGTATGATTGTTCTGATTAGACATTATTATTTTATAAAGGGAAACTGGTGGGGTTATAGGTCACTGACCTCTCGATGGACTCTAATGAACTCCTTTGGGTCACCTTTGGCCCAAGGAGGCAGCTCCACGTCTCCCAAAGGGGTCCCATCCTCCATGCACCCTACACAAGAACAAAAGCAAAGAGAGGTACATTGATTACTCCTCTAATATACCTAATAGTTTGGATAAAATTATTTATGTCACAATTGTTCCACCGTTGGGGCTTTTTGCACTGACCCAAGTTAATGTGATTGGAATTGACCAGAAAATCTGGCAGATAGAAGAACTCAGGGATCAGCTCTCGGACATCGCCCATGTTGTCTCTGGAGGCAGAGTCCCACTCCTTTCTCACACTGTAAAACATGCGCTCTGGGATATCGAAGCCGCCCTGTTGACAGACAAAACGAAGCGTCAGGCCACGAAGGATCTCCGAATGAAAGAAGCATTTTTTTCCTGTAAAAATTCATAATCCGTGATAAAGCCCTCATGAGAGAGAATGCAATTTAAACTAAAACAATTACCCAAATGAACAGAAATAGCATATATACTGGTAAAATGAGTTAGAGATGGAAATCCAGTTATGGATATTACTTCACACTCATTATGCGCTTTACAAGACAAAAAGGCAGTGTAATTCACCAGGCTAACCTGTTTATTGCTTTATTCAGACTATCAAATATGCATGCCTTTTTATTATAATAAATTGCATGCTGAATTGTAAATGGGTAACATCTGTGGCTTTTTGCACTGAGTTCTTTTCAACACTTTTTATTATCATTTGCATATATATTGGGATGGAGCCACAATGTGTTTGTAAACCTGAAATAGGATAAAAATAGCACTCTATTTAAAACTATATAATGTTTAAAATGATTATACTGGTGCGCAACACAGTAAAGCACGTATGGGCTCACCTGCAGCGTGTGGTATGTATGTGAAAACGGCTCCATTCGGACGAGGAACGAGGCGACGATGATGGCAGAGGAGTAGTGAGTGCAGTAGTGACACTGTGCTGATATTTCTCCTAAAATACAAACAAATAAAAATTCAAATTCAAACTATATTTTGTAAATAGATAAAACACCTGTGTAAAAGATAATTCATGTCATTAGATTTAGATTTTTAAATGTCTGTGAATGTTTAACTGTACAATTTAAATGTTTCTTTTCAAAGTAGAAATATTCTAAAACTAAAAACCTTTACCTTCACCCTCACTGCCACCGACTTCTTTGTACCTCTGGATGAACATTTGCTTCCTCTTCTCCGTCTGAGCTCCCATAGGTTTAGAAAGATCACGGTAAGAGGCAGGACTGTTCAGATCAAGTGTCTACACAGGGCATAAACATTAATTGAAAGGATTCATCGGAAAGTTGTTTTACAGAACGACGTGAGCCCACAACAGACGGAAATACCTCCGTCTCGTAGTCGGCTAAAATCCATGGGAACACTGGGTACTGCATCAGGTCATTGTACGTCCGACCCGCCAAAGTGTTCAGATGCATCAAATACTCAAAGTTGCTTATTTCTCCTCGCTATAAAAAAACAATTAAAATACAGTTCATAAAATATATAAGCAGCCTGTAAAAGCATAATCCTGGAATTCAGTACCTGCCACTTGAGGAGAGCAGTCTTTTCAACCACGGGCGCCTTCCTGATGAAGTAATCAAATTGAATTGAGTACATGGTAAACAACAAAATACATGCAGAAGATACAGTTATGCATAACTTCTGTATCATCCACGATCTACTTCAAAATGTGGTTTGTCGAGGTTCGTTGGTATACTTTGGTGATCTTTGTAAAATACTGTTTATGATAATTTGTGTATTTATTTGGTTGGGACGGTGCATGTTAATGAACATACATGGGACTCATGCATGTAAACACGCCACTCCGGATTATAGCCATGATTTGCGTTGGTGGTCCCACACTCGCCCTTACAAACACACTCTAATAACTATTGTTGTTTATTTAGTTAAATTCTTCAATTGGTTTCTTTGTTCAGGTCAAGGCGAAGGTGAGGAACAGGAATATGGTTAAAGGGATTATACATAGCAGTTTGGGGGTTCATGAGCTTGTTCAAATGGGAAATTTTACATCTGTTTTAATATTTAAGAAGTTCTTCCTTTCTGATTGAGAAAGAAAATGAAAAGAATTAGGAACATGTTTTGGATAGTTTTATGTTATTTGCATGCAGTTTATTATGATGGCAATAGCGTTTGATTTAGCCCATCTCGGGATGAAATGCCAAACATTTAGTCCGGTAATGTAGACTACATTAGTCCATGTTTAGTACACTTTAAGTCTTGGTAGGCCCTACTTGTTGTTGTTGTTGTTGTTGTTTGTTTGACTTATTTTGTCTTTATATTGTAGTGCTCATTTTAGCCAAACAAAACAGATGGTACAATGTGAAAAGGGTTAGTGCTATAATCAGCTCAGGAGGGACTTTCTGCTGTGAATTTGGATAGATCTAGGAGTTGGTTTGTCTGAAAATATGCCTAACCATAACCTTAACCATATCCCTGTTCCTAGCCTTAATTTGTGTCATGACATCAACTTTTCACAGCAGATCCTCCCAAGTCGACCATCTAGCATTAGCTGTGTGAAAAGGTCATAAGTGTCTGGTCTACAACTCATTTAAGACCTTGCACCCGGAAACCAACCAAACTTCCCCTGACTCTTCCCGCTGTTGCTAGGTAACCGCTGTTTAAACTTAACACACAAAGCGCTAAAGCGGTGAAGGAGACAGAGCTGAGGAAACTCAAATCCTGTGTACACAGCTGTAGGAACAGTTAAGAATAAAAGGAATTTAGGGCAAAGGAAGAAGAGGATGCAACATCTGATGCCATCTGTAGGCTGTGAGTAAACCTGCATTTTTAATATTATCCAAGAATTAGAATGGTCTTCTGTAACCTAATCATTTGCAAAAGTTGATGCTAAGGATGAGAGTCAAAATGTGAAAATGTTTTAAAGGGCCTGGGAAAGATACTAACGCTAGTTTTCCCAGATTCATTATCCAACACTGGCCTGATTTATTTTACAGCTGTGTGTGTTTGAACACATGTATTGTAATATGCTAACTTAGTTAAGGAAGAGACAAAGAATTATACTACTGAGTGCTGAAATAAATTACATTAATCACAAATGCAACCTGTTTACTTCTATTATGAAGCTAAGACGTTGATCAGCTTGAGAAAATGTCTTTTCTCTCACAGCTTATAAAATGTCAATAAAATACAGGCGCCAAGCCTCTTGTTGCTTAGTAACATTATAAAACAGGAGAAACCTTTCTTCTTCAGTTTAGTTTAAGGCTTGTAGTTTGTCTCAGACACAAACAGTGATCTCTCATTTTATTTTTTGTTCATTTAGTTTTGATTGTCAATTGTCTCAGAATCCAGGTGCCAAAAGGTAAGTGTAAACAAGGTCAAAATATCATCTAAGAGCAGGGGAAACTAGGAACTGACTGAGAAAGCATTAAATTACTAGCTTAACCAGTAGACATGGCACTAGTGTTCAAATGTGTGCACTGTGGAACCTTTTATGCAAATAAACAAACTTGATATTAGTGTGTATTTGACCTTTTAGTGACCCAGTGGATGTATGGGTGGTTAGCGCCTTTATGATGCTTCAAGGTTAATTTTTTAGGGTTTCTGGTCACTTTTCTCTGCCGATGGAACCATCTCCGTTGCAACGCAGTGCAAACCTACCAGTCACCCTAATAAAAAATATCCTGGAGCATCATAAGCATCTTAAGCAGCAGATTATGCCATATAATTCTTGCTGACCTCTAAGTGTTAAAGTGTTGTGACATGACGTGCATTAACTAAACTAAATTCATTATTTGTTTGTAGGAGTTTAGAAGATATCTACATGGAGTAATCTGCTAAATCAGATAAGCAGAAATTACTGATTAACCAGATATCACAAGAGCTGCACAACGCCAGGTGAGTTAAACTTAAAAAAAAAAACCTCAATGCTTTTGAATAAAAAAGTGACTTCCATAATTTCAGAAACTGTGTTCAGTTTCTTTTTGCCAATGTATTTACTACTGTACACTAAATCAATCATCAGATTGGGCCTGGTATGTGTTATCTAATTGCACGCAATAATTTCATGCAATAGTTTTCTATAGGAGGTTATAATGGGTACAAGCAGCGGTGAATAACCTCTCTCATCCTGAGGATGATGAATGAGGCGAGAGAGGGCCTTGGGGTGTAACACCGACACAACCAGACAAACACCTTGCTCCTTTCGACAGGAGAGATCCCCATCTCAAAGCAACACTCCCCAATTTATCAAAGTCCTGGTTGGACTTCATACACACCCAGTTCAGTAGCGCAGTGTAATATGTACGTCAACACACCGAGACCATCCTATTCGTGACATGCATGAACAGAGTCGGCTCCATCAGTTGACGGGAAGAAAAGGTTGAGCTCTCATTTTTTTTGCTGTATTACCCAGTGTCGCCTCTCTCTATTGTTCCCCTGCATTAGCCTTAATTAGAGAGTCATGCTCTTAAATACCCCCATGGGCTACACAGGGCGAACACGCACCAGCGCTGTGCTGCGGACTCACACATTTATAGAGACACTCTCATTCCTCAGAGAGCATGCTCTCCCTGTAGCCTCAGGCCATACACAGGCCTTTATATCTGAATAAATCTCATCAGCCTTACACACACATATTTACACACAGCATACACATTACACATTTTATTTTGTCCGGTGTTGGAAATGAGAACTGAGATAAATCATTGCAAATCAGTCTCTTGGTGCAGCTATCACAAAGTGAGGTTGATCTGAATGTTTAACTGAGCCTGCACTTCTTCTGTTTCAGAACAATGCCCAAAACAAAAGGAGCCAAAGGGACAAAGGTGACGCTGAAAATGGCCAAAAAAGCTATAAGAACCACCATGGAGGGCCGGCACAGACTCACACTGGCAAACATGGGAATCATGGTTTTCCCTAAATGCATTCTAAAACTCGCTAACATAGATGAACTGGACCTGAGCAGGAACCAAATAGAGAAGATTCCAAATGATATTGGGGATTTCCAGTCACTCAAAGTGCTGGATCTGCACAGCAACAGACTAGAAATTGTTCCAGAGGAATTAGGAAGTCTGATGAATTTGGAGAACCTCAACCTCTCCAACAACCTCATAAGTACCCTACCGTCAACTCTGGGGTCTCTCACTAACCTCAAGGTTTTTAACATAGGAATGAACAAACTGGATTCTCTCCCTACATCTATGGAAAAACTAGAAAACCTGGAGGAGCTAGGGCTGTTTGACAATCAATTCAAGACACTACCTGATTTTGTGGGCGATCTCCCCAGACTGATGAAGCTGAACCTAAGAAGGAACCCTGTGTGGTACTCTCAGGGGGACAATATGATGAAGCCAGAGAGAGGTAACATGTACCTAGTTCATGAAAACAATCTATGCAAGACATGCCTATGGAAGTGTCAACATCAGCACATGTCTCTGAGAGGGACACGAGGCGGTGGAGACGAAAAGATGGGACAAAAAGACAATGAGGCATTAAAAGTTAAACGGCCAAGAACGTTTACGGGACTGTTCACACCAAACTCTGTGGCTAAGGTCAACCAGGACTGGAGAACCAGACAGATTTCGTAAATACTACAGTACTGTTTTTGTTTATGATGGGGATGGTGGTAGCTAATGTTATGTATCATAAAGCTAAAACACTCTTATGTAATATCTACTTTTTTGTTGTTGTTTTTTCACATTTGGATTGTAACAAAACAAAACTCTTACCGGGCATTAGCGATAACCTCAGCCACACCTCTGCCTTTCAAGGATGGCACTAACAGGCACAGCCTTCACACAGAGATACAGTAGATTAGGCAATATTCAAGTCTACGATGTATTTTTAAAATGTATAATAATAAAGTACTTCTTATAAGCATTGACGTGGTCCTTGTTGAGGAATACCAAGAATGCGGAATGTCCATTTTTCATGAAGATCTCTAAAGCATTGTCCTAATAAACACACATTTGGTGGAATATTTTATTTGTAACTATTTACATGTCATAAAGACCACACAGAAATACACTCAGTATAATGTACACTCACCTCTAAAAGGTATCGCATAAAACGTGCATCCTTTATCTCTTCATAAAGCCAGCGTCTACAACTCGACACTGGCAGCTCTTTACTCAGCATGGATGCAATGTAGGAATTTCTCACACTGGAAGAATATAATGTGAGTATTTGCTTTATGTGTTCAATGTTCACATGGTTTTTGATTTACCTGCTAATGTAATGGTTCCTGCAGCAAACATCTCCAGTGGAACTTAAAGTGAAGCCTTGGCACAAGTACACACTGTCCTTTCCAAACAGCAGCACTCCTTCTGTCACTCTTAGCCCACTCACAGTCACAATACACATTTTAGCTTTCACCTGAAAATGGGAAGGATTTATAGATATCAACATAATGATTATAGATGTTGCAAAATAAAAATAATTAGTGGTATTTTTTCCACATTGCCGAAATGATAATCCTAATTGTATGTGTGTTGTATCATGAAAGACAAATAAATTTAATTAATAATAATTTAATTTTGTTTGTGGTGTCAAAAACACCAAAAAATGTGGAATTGCAACTATTCTTCTCACAGTAATAATGACTAAATAATACCATCTGACATTGTGCCACCCAGGCCAGAAAACTATGAGAGGGACCTTAAACATCAGTGCATCTCTCCAGAAACATGACGACAAAGCCAATTCAGGCTTTACATGATTGATCATTTTAATCAGATATTTTAATCATTATTAAATAGACAGCGTTGAACACTTCATTATATGGACTGATTGATGGACAGTGGAAGACTCCGTTTCAGCTGTGTAACTATAGTCCCAAAGGTGCTTCTCAAACTGCTTTCAGCACTGGTTGTAGCTAATGCTAACTGCATTGTGATAATGTGAGGCTAATTCTATTGTCTCCCTTCATTTCACACAGTGTGTGTGCACCTGGCTGTGGTTTTTTGCTGCCCCCCCCTTCAAGGACCCCAGGGACAGAGCACCCAAAAACCATATGGGGCCCTTACAAAGCTCCAGGCCCCTCACAATTTATACTAATCAAATCAGACCTCCACCCCAGACACAGTCGGTGGAGTGGAAGGGCTGGCCATTATTAGACAAATTAATCACTGCCACGCACACAACGGTAGAGCTGCTAAGTGATCAGAACCTCTGCACACGTAACAAGATGCCACCAATGATAATAACAATCGACATACAACTTCATTAAAGAAACAAGAAAAAGGAGCATCAACTGTACAGACACATAGAACTCTATAACTGTCTGATTCAATGGCTATATGTGTGCTCAAATCCTCCCAACTAAAATTAGTTAAATAGATTGTTGTTGAAGATTGAGTACAAAACAATAAACTTGACTTTATCTCATAACTGTGCTGCACACAGATACCCGTTATCACTCTGAGAGTGATTTAGCTGATGATGGGAAGAAGGAGGAAAGAAGGACTTTTATTGACTGAGCGCCTAATGTCAGACCATTGATTTCTCCCCACACACATTACTGTCATAATCACACTATTGGCGCTGGCAAGCTAATTATGAGCAGCGCTCCCTTTGTGTGTTACTGTGTATTCATGTTAGGCTGAGTGAGCGTGTGCATTTTTTACAGCTAATGACTGTGTTCATTTGACAGGAAGCTCAGCAGGACACATACACTGAACCACAGTAAGCCAACATGACGCTCTTGCTCAGATCACACACTTACTAAGCCAATGTAAGACAGCTTGTAACACCTCCCACTGTTTTTATTAATACTTCTGTCAGAAACATTAAAAGCCGCTGCAGGTTGCCGCAGTGAAGAGAGTCCCTGTCAACATGTATCTTGGTTTCTAACTGATTGGAAGAATAAGAACTGGACTGGGCCTCCACATTAAAATATTACACTGATGAGGAAAATGTAATTCGGATAGCTGCACTGTGCAAGTCTTAGGTTATTATTAAGAAGTTATAACACATCCAGCCGAGTTGTGACCACTAGAGAATTTTAACACTGTCAAAGTACCTCATCTCCATCAGGCAGCTCCTGCAGAATGATGCGGATATAAGAGCAGTCTGCAGAAGAGGGACAGGGCGTACAGGAGCTGGGATCATTGAGAGTCTCTGTGCTGGCTGGTGTTTCATTCAGAACAGGGAAGAAGGTCAGCTGAACACACTCCTGCTCCTCGTCCGCCACACTCTCATTCACTTCAGCTCCAACTTCGCACAAGATCTTAGCCTCTGTTTCAAATAAAAGTCAAATTTGAGAATAATCTATAGCTAAACATAAAAAATCATTGGAGCTACATACATTTCAGAACATGTCTGAAGAGGTTTATCAGGTTTTCTATACACTGTACATATAAAGACCCAAAACTGATGGGATATTTTGTTGTTTGCAGGGGACATTTTAATACCTAAATAACTAAAGCCATTGAGTTTCGATAATTGCTACCATGAATGTGATTCTGATTTGATTGTAATTACACTTTCAGCCTGAAATAATACTACTTTTCCACAAGTTGAAACAATTACCTGTTTCTGCTTCTGCACTTCCTGAACCTAAACACACTGGCTCCATCACCTGTTGACAGAAAGTCTTTTTCTACATGATTTGTTTTACAAATCATGTATATTTTTTTCATTTATGTATATTTTTTAAACATTGGAGCATTTTAAATCTATACCTTGTTTGATCTTCTCTGGGTTCTTCGGCGAATGTGAGGTTTAGTTCTGTTGGGACCTTCTGCAGCGTCTTGTACCCAGTCTCTGCTCAGGAGCACTCCGGGCCCAGGCCCAAAAATAGCCCTCTCCCTCAACAGTTCAGCCTCCACGTTCAGCCACTCGCTGGACAAACGCTCCCACTCACTGGTTTTTAGCTAAAGCATAAAAAAAAAACATACCGACATAAGCAAATAAGAAGTTAACCCTTACTATATATTTATTGTTACAGTTCATAATGAAAACACAATATGCTACTTTTTTAAGTCCAAACAATAGAGTTCATTCATTTGTATTTCAAAAGTCTTGTAGCGTTTCATCTAATCAAGGCAAGAATGACATGAGCATCAAATAAAGCACAAGCCAAAAAATAACATCATCAAGCAATTAAGTATAATATATTTGATGTTTTCTAAAAAGTTTGTTCATATCACAAAATGAGACCTACATTTTAAGCTGCAAAATATGGAAAAATAAATATTTGACAACTGTCTTCAATATTTTAATAGTATAGAATAGTAAGTTACTGCATAAATAATTTCATTTTTTGTGTGATTTTGTTTCAATTGTGATTAATTGTGCTATTACAGTATGTATCATCCAATCTGAATGAAAATCAAAAGTTAAAAAGACAAGACCAAAACCAAAACATTTTTTGAAGATTATAACTATATTTTTTTTCAATCACAACCTCTTTTCCATAAAAAGTGTAAATCTCTATGAGATGAAAAACCGTTACTGCTATATTTTTAGATTCTTGTAATATGGATATAACAATAATTTTGCAATACATTGTGCAACCCAAGACAAACTTGAAAATAAATCACTTCTCTAAATACTGAATGCTTCCTGCAATGGGTTTCGTTCAAGTGACATCACAACATTCTCAATAGCCTATAGCAAATTATGTTAACTATCAAAATTCATATTTCTATTCTTGGTTTATTGCAAATTCCTCTGTAATTCCTGGGCCAATCCACATGAAACAAAATAAGTTTAATCTCTTCTCTGTCAGCACATGTGATCGAAGGTTTAATTACTCATAAAGGTGTCCAAAAGTGATGAGAATATTCGAAAACATATGCATGATGTTGTCCAGCAGAAAGGACTTTCACCCATAAGGTTTGTGAGTCCAATCACTATCAAATACTGATCAAGTACAACATTTATCAATTGTCTTTTAGAGTTGTATTGGCACCTGCCCTCCAACTGGAATAGAATTGACCAAAACCCACGTGTCTACTCATTCAAAACAGTACAAACCTGTATGTGGTTCATCCTCATGCTTTCAAACAGCTTCTGTCCTTTCTGTCGAATCAGCTCCATAGAAAAGAGAAACTCCTGGAACAAAAACAAACTTTGATGTGACGACTGTAGATAAAATGAGGGAGCCATGTGCCAAGACAACACACGTGTTCAGAGAGATCCCATTTTCATAATGGCATTGTTGTTGGCTCATGCAATTACAAAACATTCAAATAATTACATTTGTTGCAAATTGCCTTCAGTGGGCAAAATAAGCTAGTGGCTACAATCTCACAATAACCCTGTCGAGATATGTAATCATTTGTTTGTGTGATCTAATTAACATAAACATTAATATTACAGGGCCAGGCAACAGCTAAGGAAGAGCCACTGTGTGTATGCGGGTTTGTTGTTGTTCAATGAGGCTCCATGTGCCGCAGAAATAGAAATAAAAAGCCAAAACCAAGCCGTACTGACACTGCAGGGCGCTCATGTCGGGCACACACTCCGGGATCGTATTGTAGTGTTAACTGCTTCATTAAGCCCATCATCGCAGTAGTGCTCGCTCAGAGACTAGTGAAACAACATGTGTCCGTCCTCACAGCTGACCCAGAAATGCTGTTAAATTGACTAAATCAACATGCTAACCCTTTATACCAGGTCTTAGTTACAGATGTTAACACCGTCTTTTGGGCTATTACTTCACTATGAACGCTACTGCAATTTCTTCTTTTGGCTTCGGACTTTATTAGGTTTCTCACAGTTTCGTGCAGCACAATTGATCACAGTCGAATCGAAAAAGCAATTCCAGACTTCCAGAAAGAGAATATAATTTGGACATGGAAGTTTCTTCTTCTTATTTTTTTTTACCATTTTGTTTTTTCTCATATGTTGAGCCGATTGAGACCCACTTCTCATTTACAACGGCGACCTGACCAAGAGGCAGCATCAAAGTTACAGTACAAAGTTCACATAAAAGATCATTTCAGTACTAAAAATCTATTTACAAAGGTTTGTCCATGTATAAAACCTGCTAACTGTGCAATTTAGACCTTTACAATCATGTTCTGAAATTCTTATATTAGTTTAGCAGCTCATATTTCAGTCTTCTTTTAAATATTAAGATAAGATAAGATAGTTCTTCATTGATCTCACGATGGAGAAATTCAACTCTTAAGATAGGATCACACAGGGGGTGCAAAAAGTCAGGGAAAAACGTGGCATCAAGAAGAAAGTAAGTTTGCAAAAATAGGTAATAATAGTACTAAATTAAAAAATAAAATGAAAATAAAATAAATGTCTCTTAGTACCTACCAAAAAAAAACAACTATATAGACATTAGGGCTGCACGATTTTGGCAAAAAAAACTAATTGCAATTTTTCAGGCAGAAATTGCGATTGGGATTCGGTTTGCTGTTTCAATTTTACATATTGTATATTTTTCATGCAATTGAGTATTTTCTAAGCATGGGACTAAGCATTTTGTCCAAGATAAATGATTGTGATTCACAGTATTATAACAATAATTATTTCACTGTTTCTTATGGTGAAATGATGTAGCTGGACTTAAAATTACATTAGCCATGTGCTCTGGGGCCGTGGTGTTAGAATGATTATCCTCCTAAGTGATGATGGCAATTGTGAAAAAAAAAGGCTACAATCAACTAAGTGTGCCTCTTTCCCTCCCCACGATTACCGATATTATTGTTCATTGTCCCAGCTCTAGTATTGTCAGCAAAATATACTTCTAAAACCGCAATTACACATTGGGGTACTCATGTATTACATTTTAGATTCATACAACGCTGGGGAAAAAAACCCTCTTTGGGGTTCTATAATTGCAGTATTTAAAATTGCGATGTCGATCCGATATCAATTAATTATGCAGCAAAAACAGGATGTGCTATATGTGATATATAAATATGTATATGACTATGGATCCAAGTATGAATATATATAAATAACTGTTTACATTCAGGTGGTTGATTGATAAAGTGATAAAGTATTAAAGCTCTAGGAACCGTTTGAAAATGTGCAATGCGTAACCTGAATGTTGAGTTCAAGAGAAATAAAGCAAATCTCATTTCAATCACAATTAAAATAAAAATGCAAATTGAAATTGCACCAATAGCATCATGAACACTTCCATTATCTGTTCCTTTCTATTTATCAAAGGATAGATGTAAGATAAATGTAGACTTGCGACACACACACGGTATAATGCTGCAAAGCCATCCAAAAAGTTCCAGAGAATAATATTGGTTCCTCAGAATGACTGTCTATCCAAATGTTGAAAAGCGAATTAAATAAAGCAGTAATTTGAGGGGAGATTAGCAAAACATTACAGAAAGAAAAGCATGTAATAATGAAGTTTGTGGGCTATAGTTGTTCTGCGGCAGATTAACGGAAAGCCGACATCATCATTTTCTAATTTCATTCCTTCATTTGGACAAACATAAGTAATATATAGCATTAATTACCCCATTCAGCAGATAGGAACCTCACTGGCTTTTAAAATGCTGCATTAAATACATAACTCATCTCTTCCTGCTGCAATTAACATCATAACATCACACTCATTTCCATTTTAATGGCTTCCCAACAATACGCCACCTTTGATGATAAGGCAACATAATGTCAACTTCATTGTGAGCTGGCAGTGGATGTGTAATGAACTTAACGTGATCATTAGTGCTGTTAATTATCTTTCTAATATGAGGACACAGATATGATTATGAAAACTGCATTCGTTGATGAAATAAATCTCTCAAAGCTTTCCACTGAAGCTTGACTTAGGACGCAGACAGACTATCAGACTATGTTTTCCCATTTATCACCTACCGTGGATCAGAATGTCTTCTACAGAACGGCAAACAATAATGAGAAAATTGGGCTCAGAATATTCAGAACTCTTTAGAAATATAAGACTATGGCTCTAAAGCCTGCAAAAAGAAACTTGTCTAAATAAGTTTATGATGGAGAAATTAATTAATGACCTGCTTGGTTCTCAGTAAATTGACAAATCACAGAACTGACCGCCGATGAAGTTCTGAAGATATTTCTTCATTGCTCCAGTGACTAGGACGGACTAGAATGGTTCAACACTCTGCAAAGAAGAAGTAACAGTAGCTCCCTCATCTTGCCTGCTGCTGAGATGGAAAAACGATTCATCACCCTCTCTGATAGCCTGTCAGAGGCTGATATGATAAAGAATAACATCAAATGAATAATGTTTTCATCAGATTGCTACCACTATAATTGCCAACGTGATTTCTATGGGCAAAAGATGTGCACAAACAAGAACGCACATAGACTTTGTGGAGGTGAGACAGACACACAGACGCGGTAATTTCATGCCTGTGTGCCTGAGTAATATGTCCCCTCTTCCTGCTCCAGATGGCTCAGCGTCTTAAGCGTTGTGGGGGAACTAATGATGTGGGCCACGTGTTTCAGGGGGAAAAACAACAATAACTGTGTCCTTAACCTTCAGGAGCAAACTGTGTGTTGTAGCGAGCGTTCCCATGGATAGACTTAACAGATATCAATTACTATGCCCACTCAGGGGCGATCAGCTGTGATAATCCAAATCCATTTAAAGAAATAATCAAACATCCCTGCAGGGCTGGAAGGCCCATCGCCCAAACATCGCAGTGACTTTGGGACAAGTGGCCTGAAGGCATGAGGATTTTAAACAAATATTGTGCAAGAACACTGAATGTGAGTGTATAAGGTTTACCTCAACAGTTGAAGACTCTTTGTTAAACCTGCTCAAGACGGAAGAAACAGCATTACTAATGCGGTCAAAGGTCTTCTGGGAACTGCTGAACAATGTCTTCTTCAAAGAATCTGCCAAGACAAGTTTTGACAGCTGCAGAAAATATGTAGATCTGCAGTATAACAAAGTTGAGATATTCACCTGTGTACAGTTGCCAGCCTTTATGAACAATCTCCTCCCACAGAGGACTAATTTCCATCATGTGAGCGGGCTGTGTCTTCCTTGTGTCACCAACTGAAATCTCAGTTTTAAAACTTTCCTCGAGTATATACTGCCTCTCATTCATAAGCTTTGACCAACAGGTTTCTACTAGAGTCTCTAGTTTTTTCTCATCTGTATAATGCAGAAAGGGCATATTAATAGAAAAAATGTACTGACTAATGAATGAATATATGAAAAACTGTTTAATACCTGAGGAAGAACTGGCGCTGCTGGTTTTGTTGTCATCATGTCTGATTTTTGCAGGGAATATTTGACATGAAGTATTTCTGTTGTGCGCTTTTCCAGATGTACATTCAAACCCTTCAGGATATCTAAAAAAAAAACAATGCACAAAACAATAATAACACTGTCCATGGTTGGAATGGTGAGCAAAATGATGTTTCACTAATACCTTCCAGATCGTGTCATTAGTAGACAGTAGAGAAAACATGTGATAAAGTTGACATTTGCATTGTACGTGGCCATTACAACATCCCAGCGATCCAGCACTGTTTCCAACGTTCTGATCACCACCTCTTTATTTTGTTGAAAATGTTGAGGTTGTGACAGAAAGAAAAGCATCACTCTGTTGATGGAGGAATACAGCTCAGACAAGATCTTGTCTTTCTGCGTCTGTCCATTTTCCAAGACCTAAAACATAAATGCAGCGTTTTTGTGAATTAAACAAAAAAATCAATCTACAATAATGCATATGATCTGTGTTAAGAAGTCATAATACCATTACGATCTGATCGGCGACAAAGTGTAATAAACTCCTGCAGTCTCCCATAATGGTCCCACAATAGAGTTTCTGTACAACATTCTTAGTGAAAAGTACCACATTCTCCATCAAGGTGAGTAAATGTCCTGCAGAAATCTGGTTGCTCTGGTCTACAAAAAAGAAAAGTT
>OMNZ01003215.1:42724-55789 GCA_900303255.1 Lesueurigobius sanzi | reverse complement strand
AAAAAGAAAAGATTTGATAGCATGAGGATTTTGCGCCTACTATCCATGTAAAAATATTGTAATTGTACCTTTTGAGGTCAGATGAGTGCCTTTTTCTTCCTCACCGCTGAGTACGTATATAATGTCAATGACAAACTCAACCAACTCTGTTTGGAACCAGACTGACTGATCCTGACAAGCTCCAGAGAACTGTAAAGAATAAAAAATAAATAGCAACTTATGTTTCATCTATTTCTAACTTTTAAAATCCAGTCCAACTTTTAAAAGTCTGGTCCATCAAAATGTTTAAACTTTATTTTATTAACATATACAGTATGGTGGTTCAAAATTCATTAGCCAGCATTATTAATTTGTTCAAATCATTTCTTCTTTTTTTGTTTCAACTGTTATTATATATATTTTTTACAATTATTAGCTTAAATTACTGTTTCAACCCCATAGAAGCAAATACCTACAAATACTTTATTCAGTAACTGAGCGAAGAGTGACATCTTTTGGAGAAACACTGCACTGCAGCATTACTGTGCACTAGCTCAACCATTCTCCTGCTGAACAGGTTACACTCACCTCCATGAGGATCACAAGAGGATGGCTATTGTTTGCAGAATTATTGAGTAGGCTGTCCATTAGAAGAATGCGAATAAAATCACAAACTGGCTTTTGCGCTCTCTGCAGGACTGCTACATCTTCACCCATGGCCTGAAATTATTGAGAATTACTCAACTATAGGGGCAACAAATCTAATTAACTTTATTATTCATTATTAAGGATTGGGTTAGTATTACGACAAACCTGTGCATGATGTACTGCACTGGCAAGTGTATGAAGAAAATCAGGTAAAGTCCACAGTGGATCTCTTGGTCGCAGGTTATGAAGAAGACAGAAGAACTGCATCACACTTGACACAAGACCAGAGTTTGATGTGGACATTTCTGATATCTGATTAACAAAAACAACAGACTGTAAAAAGTGTTCCATTAAAAATGTATTTCAATCTAGAAAAACAATATAGGTAATTAAAACATACTGAATTAAAGTTGACTTTGATGAGTTCAAGGAGTATTATTGCAGCTTCCACACAAAGCTCTTCTGCTTGATTCTTTTTTTCACCATCAATAAAGGACTGCAGGACGTCATCCAAAGGTAGCTGTGAATGTAAAAAAAATTGGAACTTTTTAAAATAATACTAAGGTAATACATAAATGGACGTACATTAGGCTCAACTCACATTTTCTTTTGAATCACTTAACTTCTTTCCAAGTAGCAGTGCAACCATGGCCTCATAGACCTCAGAAAGGCTATAGTGTCTAACCAGCAGCTCCTTTAGAACATCAAAGCCTGTACAAGTGGTTCTAGGGCACTCAAGTAAAGACGAGTGGGTCCGGAGGTTGTCTAAAAATCCAAAATGCCATCATAAAAGTGGAGAAAATGTGTTTTAGACTGTTAAGACTTAAGTTTACCCATTGCGGTTGAAGGCTCTTTCATCAAAGAGCACAGTGAAACCTTCTCTCTGAATATGTTCAGGAGACTGGGACTCAATAGGAGGTGATTCAACAGGATAAGTCCCAGTTTTATGGTTGAAGGGTGAAGGTGAGACTGAAGGAAGAGCAGAAACCAACCGCTGCCCAGTGTTTCAAATAAAACCTGGCGCCTGTCGACACAAACATAATCAGCTGTAGAATAGTTAATAGCTCTGCACACTCATAAAAATACAAAGCCACTCACTCCTTTTCTTGCAGCTCGTCAGAGTTTAGGACTTTACCTAAAGCACTCAAAATCTGGTTTCGAACATATATCTGATTGACTGGACCTGGGTTTGTGGCTGTAACACAAAGAATAAGAAGCTAAAAGACCCACACTGTACTTATACATCCCAACATGGTCAAATCAATGATACATTACACATACCACTTGTACTGTGACTGCTGTCTGAAAGACCAAGTTTTTCAGCTGTATTGCTTTGTGGAGGAAGTGTAGAAACCAGAAAAAGACCAAGTCTAAACCAAGGAAAAACAGAAAAGTGTTTAAATCACATAGAAAAGTAAATATATTGCAATATTTGATCTTCTTACAATTACCTGTTTATGTCTAAAGGGTTAAAAAATTTGATCAAAAGCAAAGTGATGACAGCAGAAATAACCTCTACCCTTCGGTGAGTCATAGAAGGATTAGGGAGCACAAACAACATCTTTGGTAAAATACCAACGTTGTGCATTAACTCTGCATACTTGTTGTCGTCACTGAGAACACAGAGAGATATCAATTACAATCTGTCTGAGACAGATACATTTCCCAAGTCTCTGCTGATACAGCAGTCTGTGATCCTGGCGGTAGACTGCTGTAAACAAGTAAGATCTGTCATAAGTTCAGAACAAGTTGTTTCTTTCAGATATGGAATGTTATGTAATGAGTGGACCATGTGAGTTCATAGGTAATGAAATTACAACTGCAGCAGGAATGCTATGGTCACACAAAATCACCTGAACGATTTCATATAGTGGTTCAATACTGTGAGGTCCAGATTTTCAGAGGTGCTCTGCCACACCTGAAACAAAAACAGCTATTGTTTGCTTTCAAAAGGGAAAAATGTAATATACACATGAAGAATTCCTATTTCTCTCTGAACTTCATGTACTCACATCTAAGTCTGAGATTAGTGCCTTGAATGCTGGGACAGTGTGCTCATAAATGAACCTGGAGATTGAATCTGATGAGTCTGAGAGAGACAGAACCAGCTGTAAGGTTCTGTTACTGACTATGTTGCTCTTACTCTTCAGAAGAAAAGCCAAAAGCTAAAATAAAATAACATCTTTTAAAAATCACAAGAGGACACAGTGTAGACAACAGAATGTATCATACCTTATAGCCATCAATGCGTTCCATTTCTTTTTGCATAGTTTGGTCAGTCTCTAGCACAGAGAGGAGAACTTTGACTGCTGCGTAAAGGGAGCTATCATCAGGCGCCATTGCAACTAAACTCAGAACAACTGCAGGTCCACCAGTGCACAGGAGTCCAGCGGCTGCACTTCTTGGTGTAAATGCACGGACACCTAAGAACAAAAAAACACAAACATTTAGATATAGTCTCTACACTTCATGTGGAAAATGAAAACATTTAATCTACAATATCTACCAAAATGACCAACGAGGGCTGCTCCTATGGTACGTGCTGTGCCACTTAAGTGTTGACTGATGTTATGAGCAAGAAACACAGGGGTGGAATTATCCCTTGATGTTATTCCCACCTTTAACAACAACAAAAATAATACTACAAACCTGAAGCCAGACTCATAATGATAAATACCTTCTTTTTTTTTTTTTTACCTCTTTAGCGATAAGTCGACAGTCCACCTCGTTGTAATCCTCCCTGATTTGAGCAACTGTCGTCACTGTTGAAATTGCTGGATTGATGCCAAATGAGATCCTCTCTTCAGGAACCAGTCTCACAGGATGAGAATGAACACCTAAAAAGTAATGAGCATATGAAAAAAATATTTATAGAAACAAAAAAGACAATAAAATGTGTGTTTTAGTGGCTATAATTTTTAAGTCTGGTGGGGCCTATAAGATAGAAAAACATGACATCACCTGACTTGCACACAGACAGGAAGTTGCCGTTGTAAGCAGTGCCTTGCGAGTATAAAACGTTCACAGCCTCAGAGGTCAAAGGCTCCTCAAACAGGTAAGAAGGGCCCACTTTCCACACTAAAGTAGCGTACTCCTTCCAGAGAGCAGGTGTACCGATCAGTGCATACACATCAATAACTGCTGTTGGCTCCATAGAGACATAAGTGCCAGGAAACGGCTGCATGTATTTCATCTGAAGAAGAAATAAAACTGTTTTATGGAAAATGCACAGTCTTACTGCATACAGACTGACATACACACCTTTCCAGTTCCCAGAGGTTTGCCATTTAAATATGCAGAGGCCAGACAGCTCTTCTTCACGTCTTTGGTCAAGACCACAGCTAAATGATGCCACTGTCCCGGGATGAGCATACTAGAGCAGCGAAACCTCAAAGATGTTGCCAGAGAAGTAGGGCTGGAAAATTCTGGCTCCATCATATCTGGCATTAAAATGAATATGTCAAAATTAATTTGATAATTTTGTAATCTGAAATAACTCTGTTTAAGACTTACCCAGGTATGTTAGGGCCTCCTCCTCTGTGGAGACAACCAGGCAGCCATCGCAGGCCGAGAGGGAAATGGACAGGCAGATGAACTGCTGCTCACTACGGGACATGTGACGGACCACTGACAGGAAACGTATGGGGTGAGAATCACAGGCTGAACTGAACCTGTTGATCTGGAACCAGCATGAGAAGGTGATGCCAGCGGAGGGGGGGAACCCTCTGCAGTCTAAAACAAATTACAAAATAGGTTTATTCATTTAAACTTTTCACATACAATGACAACAATAACTGTCACTCTCACCTCCCCCAGTTCCTCCAACAGGGATTGAATCTGCAGTGACTCCTTTCACTGTAGCCAAAGAGGGCAGGAGGAGACATCTGAAATGCATATGATAATCCAAACAATAATTGTATTATGATGGGGTTATATATTGTACTGTTTAGGTGATTACACTGCATCATATTGCAATATTTGTGGAAAATGGATAGGAGCTTACCCATATCCACTCTCACGCATGTCAAACTCGACAAAAGCAGGTGTGCTTGAGACTCTGTGTGGTCTGTAGGTTCGTGGTGAGGTCATGGATACAAGACTAATGATCTGGTGAGCAGGAATTGCAGACCCAACAGAGCATTTGGAGTTTAACAGACTGAAGGTTCTCTTTGGGGTCTTTACTGAAGATTCAGGTGGTCTGTCTGCCTCTGCATTGGTATAATATAAATATATGCATACATAGACAATAATTAATAATACAACTAAATACAAAGGTTAAAAACTAATAAAAAAAAAAAGGTAAAATATACCACTTGGGTCAGATGTGTTCTCTTTCTCTGACAGGTCAAGTTCAGTCACTTTGTCTGCTAAACACATGAGGGGATTCCCAAGACAAAGGAACTTCCTATTACAGAGAATGTCACTAGTTAATAGTAGTGCATATAATAAATGTATAGACTGTGGATCAAAGTTACCTAAAGTCTTTTAGTGTTATTGACTGAGAGGAGAGCTTTTCCAAAATGCGAGTGACTGGGAGATGCAAAAGGTGTTTTGGGTCAATCAACGTTTCGCTGCAATGTGCAAGAAGTGTTGCAACCAGGCCGCCCTCGCACATAATTTGTCTGTTTCTGTCTGATTTAACCATAGCCTGGACGTGATGTACTAGGGAGTACTGGATGTCCATAGAAAGCTAAAAAAAACAAAACAGATTGTCTTGAAGTATCCATACTTGGTACAAAATCTTGTTTTTGATTAAGTAATACAAATACCTGTGGGTCATCTGGACTAAAGACTGATGAAAGAAGAGTCATAAAGATCCTGATTGCCCCCGGATGAAGGATAACACTATCACGAGTAAACCTACAGTAAAAAATAAAAATCAAAGGGTACAAATTCAGTACATATTCAATTCGCAACTGTCAATTTTTTTGGTAGAGAATAATTTGAACAGAAAATATGGATCTTACTTGTAGTGAGACTCACAGCTAACTATAGAAATACTAGGTGCTGTTTTTCGGCTTTGTCCGTTTGTGTCCTCAATCCCAGAGTGCTCAGACGGAATATTTGGTTTTGGATTATCTCCAACACAATCAACACCAAAGTTCAACTCGGGAAAAGAGAAGGTCCCTGTGGAGAAGTGACTCAGGTAGGACATGAGTCTTATACATGTCCTAAGAGACACTGGAAGAACAATTTGTGGCTCAGATTTGGGTAACGAAGTTGTTGAAATGATGGAGGACTCGGCTAACTCAACAAAGTGTTCAAAGGTTCTTTCTGGTGAATGGTTGTCCTCAGGGGGAGCGCAATCCTTCACATCATCAGCATCTTTCTCATTTTCTTCAGATGTTAAACGGTAGAAGCAGCCCAGGTGGAGTAGTGCCTCTGTTAGTTTCTCATAAAAACCTTCAGTCTCAAAATAGTGCGCATTTATCTTGTGTAAATGAACAGCCAGGGCTACAGTGTGGAGTGTAAGCAGGAGAATCTCCAAAACAGGTGTTTGTCCCATAGATCTCCAGGTTTCTCCCAAGGGTGGGTTAGCAAAAGCTCCTTCCATGTCGGTCACCAGTGACAGTAACCCAGCGAATCCCCCAGCCTTCCTGAAGGCATCCCAAGTGTTAGGGCTCTCCAAGACCTTCAATATAGACTGAAATAAAAAGTTACGTTATCAGAAAACTAAAATTAAATGATGCCTAATTTTAGATGTGGCAAAGAACAGCATGTCAAAATGAAAAGTACTTGAGCGTTAACCCTAGAAATGCTCAAGCTTTTGCTGAGGTCCTGAAAGTGCTTCTCCAGTCAATTAAGACATTACAATAAAAAATAGATGAAACATATAGATATATCATAAATCATTGTAGGTAACCAGTTTTTGGGGGTGAGCAAATCGTATTAGCTTTATTCAATTTGGGGAGCTAATCCATCAGATAGGTAATATGTGAGGCAGAACGCAAAGGGGAATGTGATTAACTGAAAGGGGAGTAATCACAATGGCTCTCAACACTTGCCAACCCAGGTCGCACCCAATCTGATTGCCACCTGCTTTAACTGTGTTAGCACTAGCACAGAGAACACACATCCACTCCACAAGCACAAACAAACACAAGCCTGCACTCTCGCACATGCTGAATACAAAATATCTGAGAGTAAGTGCTCTACACACCGCCATCTATAAAAATGGACATATACACGAGGTGCGTAACTTGTTTAACCATAATCAGATCTATCCTATTCACTGATCTCACAGAGGTGGTAATCTTCAGAGCGCCACAGCACAATCTGCCAGTATAATTCAATCAGTCCAGAGTTAACAGCTAAACCTATTTTAGCAAATCAATCTGCATTATCTATAACATAATCACAGTCCCACATGCTAAGAAAATAAATTCATTGTCTTATTATGTTATAAGCGCATTACGAATTGTTACTATTTAATGTAGAAGCCACAGTTACCGGCATCCCTGGTGCTCAGTGTGTGTCAGTGATGCAAGCCTGATGTACCTGTAAGAGATCCTTCCTCAGTTGTATTTCTTGTTGCGTTGAGGTACAAAGAGCTCCTATGGCAATACTCATGAACTCATCAGGGTTGATCTCAGCTAACTGCTCCAAAATACTCAAAGTTGGATCTCGATACTGATCCTCATTCAAAAATATCTTGATATAGGGAACCATACCAAGTTCTCGAACTGAAACTAAATAAGGTCTTTGATTAGAGTAAAAGCATCAAGAGTGGACAATGGAATTTATAATATATGATAGCTGTATACCTGTGTTTTTTATGGAGCGCAACATAAATGTAGAGACAACTTGAAGCATGAAGTTCGTCAGAAGTCTTTCATTTTTGTCAATATGTGAAAGTTGTGATGCATCTGAAATAAAACAATAACACAAAAAAATAAACATCTTACATCTTCAAAAAGTTTATCTTGAGCACTGGGAAAAAATAAAACATTAAACCAGTACCTGTGGCGACAGCTACAGCTTTTATTAAGATTTTAGCTCTTCTGCGCAGTTCTCCAAGGAGCAACTTCAATAGACCACAGTCACTCAGTACCTCTGTTAAAAGACCACTATGCACTGTAATTCTGACCAAAAAAAAAAGTGAAAGTCACATATTCAGGTTATTGCAGTATATCCTTCCTAATTATTTTCTTTCTTACCTGTGGAAACACCTGAGAGCTGCAACTCCAAACTCCAACCCAGTCATCTGTTGTGCTGTTGCCCCTGTCCATGTCTGCTTCAGGACAGTGAGCACTGCTCGCAAGGTCTCATGGGGAATATAGTTTAGCTTGAAAATTATCTTAAAAACACACATACAAAAATTAATTTAGCATGCTGCAGATGTGACTCCTGAGCAAAACAAAGCGGTTAATGGTGATTACCATTTCTAGGAGTGTAAAAAAATGCTTATGTACAGCTGCTGGTTTAGATGACACACAAGAGGCCAACTGAGTCATAGTCTGGGCTGACCACTCCAAAAGAAAAAAGTTTGCAGTGTCTTTTTCCCAAATCCTCTGCATCGTTTGAAGAATCTGGCAACACAACCGAGAGTCCTGAGATCGCAGTAGCAATCCCTGCAGCAGATGAAAGGCTGGGAGGTTCTTTACAACTGAGCCTACAAAAGGTTTACAAAAACAAACAAAAAGACAATACTCGGTAGTTACATCAATGAGAAAAAGTAGCTGCAAATACTTTACAATACATACAGTGATGATCAAAATCATTATATGCCTCACACACAAAAATATATATTATTTGATATTATTATATTAAATATACAATAAGTAGTTAATTATGAAGGCAACATGCTCAGAATGGTTTATATTGTTGCAGTTTTTTCATAGTGCTAAAATGGTTATATACATAAAAGATTTAATTTTAATCCTTTGTTTTGATAGATGCTTGCTGATGTGACTTTATTATAGACCCCCCTTTCATGAGTGTTGGATAGAGAGGTGCATGTGTCTGTGATAGATGGCTGGTTGTTGTAGGCCAGTGGTGAACGGATGTGGGGTGAGTTAACAGAGTTAGTGCAGAAGGCTCCACTTCATCATCCCAGACATAATCACCTCAGCTTCCTGTTAACCCGAGGAGTGCAGTCCGCTGCCATGGGGCAGTAGAGAAGAGTCAGGCTACTTGGGAAATAAGGTATTGTGATGGTGCACTTTCGTGAGGTCAGTAGAGGTGTACAATGTGAACTGTGTTGGCATTTGGGGATCTAGTAGCCCTATTTCTGTAAGTAATTAATGCACAGTTTGGCTTTAAAAAATAATTCTAATGGTGAGAAAGTCCAAATAAAACCCCAAAACATTTGAAGTAATAAAGAACAGTGAATAGACTGAATGTAGACTTCACCTACCTGTGGTTTGTGGAGGGTCAAATTTAAAGCCAGTAGGCTGCGGGTTACTGATGCAAAGAGCAACTTTCAGCTCAGTCTTTCCAAACATGATGAAGGTTGCAATGAGTGCAATCAATTCCTCCACAGGTGGGAAACAATCATCCGGCACACCTTCTTCACAACTATGAATGTTGCAATATCCAAACAAACGACAAAAATCATGTTAAAAAGAAAAATTACTAAAATATTGTAGCTCTGAGCAAAGACAATGCATCTCTTTTACATTACCAATGCAATATTTTTTCTAGAGCTTTATAGCCATTGTTGGTGTCAAAATCTTCAAAAAGAGCTGGATTGATGGCATATGTGTCTTTAATAAAACTAAATACAGCAACAGCCACTTCGGCTAATATTGGTCCAGCGACATCTGTCTGAAGGTGCAACAGGTTTTGGATGCAGATACGTATACAATGCTTGCCTGATGAGAAAGACACATTTACAAAACAGTACAAATATCAGAAAGATTTAAAACAATGGTTTATTGACAATACCCTGCAAGCTTGGGATTATGTTTGTTGCTGCAGAAGCAGAGACAGCTTTAAGAACTCGGGATGCCTGGTGTCTCCATGAAGCACTCGTCTGGTCCCACAATGATGTGAGACCAATAATTAAACATTGGAGCTCTTGAGTCTCCACCAGCCGTTCAACGTTCTCTCGGAGTTTGCACAAGTGGAGAATAACCTGAGTTAAAAAAAATAAATAAACACAAAATTTAGAGCTACAAAATTGCGACCCACTGAAAACGTTACGTGACCCACTTTTTGGTCCAGATCAACCAGTTGAGAACCAATACTCTAGAGGACACTGTACTGTCACAAAAATGCTTGCACAAAAGACAAATTAAGTGGCAAATTATTATGTTAGCACAAACAGCAAATACTCTCACTTCATCCCATTAACCAAAGTATGGTGTAGTATCTGAAGCATAGGAGCCCACACGTTTGTGTCAAAACACCTGTGGTGTTGCTTCATTTACACAGTTAAACAGAAATGAATGATAACACAATGCTGTTAATTAGAAATGCTTGAAGATAAGATAAGATAGTTCTTTGATCTCATCTCACAATGGAGACATTTACTTGTTACAACAGCTCTTAGGACAGGATCAAAATAAAGTGAAGGAAATGTGCCATCAAGAAGAAAATGGTTTGCAAGCAGTAGTAATATAATACTGGAATAGGATAAGAAACACTAAATTAAAAAAGACTAATAATGATAAAATAAAATATGTGTCTCTTAGCATCTATCAATAAAAAAATTGTACAAACTGTATAAAACATATCTTATGTACACTGGATACATTTTTTTTAATTAAAGCCGCAAGCGGCGTTATAGGCCCTCGCCAGCTCCCTCTCTTGCGACCGCCCCGACACGCTCTAACCCCTGCCACGCTCTCGCCCCTAGCCACGCTCTAACCCCTGCCAGGTTCTCACCCCTGCCACGCTCTAACCCCTGCCAGGTTCTCACCCCTGCCACGCTCTAACCCCTGCCAGGTTCTCACCCCTGCCACGCTCTAACCCCTGCCATGTTCTCACCCCTGCCACGCTCTAACCCCTGCCATGTTCTCACCCCTGCCATGCTTTCGCCGTGGGGGCGCTGGCGAGACACTTTTTTGTGGGCGTGTGAACGTCGCACACTTCCATGCAATTTTCACTGACTCCGATCTGACCCCCTCCACTGTGTAAATTTTGGTGAGTTTTCGGCCACGGGAAAGCCTCCAAAAATGCGACCTCGAGGGCAGAAGAAAAATAAACTGTTGGAGAACAATAATTCGTCCTGGCTCGGGCCTAATAAGATAACTAATAAGTGACATTTAAAGCAGTGATTTGCACAATATCAGTAATATTTACCTGAGTAAGTGGCTCCGGAAGTGTTTGCTCGGACACGTTGTTTTCATTATTAGGGGGCATACACACAAGAAGGTAGAGACACTTCACCAAAGCAACAGGGAGTTCAAGGTTTAAAGAGGACAGTAGATCCTGTGTGCAAAAATAAGTTCATCATACATACTCCCAAAAACAAACACTGAAGTACTGCTCAAATAGAAACAAGCTGCAAACACACTACACATGTTAAGGAAAAGACATTTCATGAAGACCAAGCGCTCACTTACGGAGCTGTCAGCTGTGAGCAGAACCAAAGATTTCAACAGCAACCACCCAGTACAACCTTGGTTTTCAAAGTTTGTGCTTGCGTCATGCCTTTGGAAAAATATCACCACTTCATTGCGTGCTTCATCTAAAAATACACATTTCATCAATGAATTCATTTGCTACACTTTAAAGTTTCTAAAATGTTAAATGAATGCGTGTTGATATACTGCATGTGGAAATTTACAAAAATAGAGGAACTTAAGAGGGGGGAAAATCTAAGAAAAAGCAGAAGTAGCCAACAGTCATATAGTATCAACAAAACAAGTTCTAACACTTCTAATGTACCTGCAGGCTTCTCTGCCAGTCTGCTGTGGATGTTTTGGATGACTGTGTCAGCCGTGGCAGTGGCAAGTCCCTTTACATTCTCAACATTAAACGTGCCTCCATCCTCACAGATCTATAGCACAAGAGTAGAACCATGTATACATAATATACTGCAATATACGGTTATAAATGAAATACTGTCTGTTAATATTCTCACACGGTGAATACAAAATGAGCCATTAACAGTAATAAGATGATTTCAACTGCTTTGGACAATGCAGTTCACCATAAATAATAGAGGTGCTTTTTCTGTTCCCTAAGAGGATATCACATCTCCTTGAGTTAGCTGTTCGTAAGAAAGGCTTTATGTGTGGGTCAAATCTCTGGTCATGTGGTTTACATGTACACTCTATTTGTAAGCCTGGTCAACAAATGATAGTTTTCACTTCTGTAACAAAATGAATGAATTGGTACCATGAGCTACTTTGTGTTAATTTCAATAACAGTATTCAAATCGAGTTTCAGTCTTAAGTCTTTTTAGTCTAGTTTTAGTCAACTGAAATGACTGAAACTGAAATTTAGCAAAAAGCAAACCTGTTGTTTTGGCGGTGAATTAAAATGATATGAGGCTCTTTCTGTGTCACTGAAGTTCAGATGTATTTAGTCCCTTCTTTTCATTATTCAACAAAAATATCTGGAGCCCTCTTTAGTCGTCTCATAAACTACTTTTAATTTAGTTTCAGTCTAATTTTAGTCAGCAAAAATATTAGTTTGACTAAAATATACTACTTGAATAATGAGTAGACATTTTAAAATAAAATAACTATCAAATTTACAGCTGGACTTATAAATAATGCAAAAATCAATAACTTTTTGCTGTACCTGTACATAAAGAGGCAAGACTTTAGCAAGTGCTTCCTCATATGGCACTGAAGGAGCATGGTCAGTCTTCTGGTGACAATATGAGTGAAGTCCCAGTTCATGTAACTGTTTTATGAGCACATCTTGAGGCTGGGGGTCTTCAGAGGACACATCAACATTTTCCGACTTTGACTCCACAGAGACAGATAGCTCTCCCGAAGCGCTCAGCTCCCCCGTCTCCTTATTGATCCGTACTCTTGTCTGGTCCTCCTGTGTACATTGTGAGAGCATTTTTAAATATTGTTAAAATAATGCCATTTTCTGCTCTCACTTTATTGAAGAAGCTAGTGTTGTATACAATAAAATCATAAAATGTTGTTAAAAATAATAAAACTGAACAAAACGAATATGTTTTAGACTGATTAGGTTCATAAGGTATTTTAGTAACAATGAGTAACTTGAACGGCTGCCTTCGTCAGAAGTGACACTTCTGAGGCAGCAGTTCAAGCAGCCGAAACTGTAAAGGTAAAAACAAATACACAGATCTGACTATAAGAAAAGAAACTAGCACAAATATACTTTGTTTAAAAAGCTTTCAAGATTATTCAAGATTTCAAGATTCAGTCAAATTGTGATATACTGTAAGAACAAAGTAATTCTGACTATTGAGTTGGCTAAGTAAGGTATTTGATAATAAATTAATTACAAGATAATGCTAACAAATACTTCCTCAAGAATTCAGACCAAGGGAGGTTATATAGTAGT
>OMNZ01003215.1:23002-36742 GCA_900303255.1 Lesueurigobius sanzi | reverse complement strand
CAGAACATATATGTAGCAGACATAACCACTAGACTTAGCTGCCCTAGGTGTTTTAATGTTTCAATGTAGTACTGCAGTAGTAGTGCAGATATTAGACCTTAATAGTAGTTCTACCTTCAGTAAATATGGAATACAAGACTATCACACTCTATTGTGGCTTTTTCCATGATATACATTAAAATGTTGAACTGATATGTATTTGAAACCTGTCTTTCAAGAAGTTTAGATATAGGTCACAACTGTTACTTTGCTTCAGAAATGGTGATATTGAATATATTGATCACTGCTTGCTTGTGACTAATGGACCATTAAAATAATCAACAGCTAATTTGTTTAATTGATTATGAATAGGTTTTATTGTAAATACAAGGCCATAATTACACTTTGTAGTTTTGATGAAAATATTTTGTAAGTATTCTCCATCAACAGGTATATCTGCATATTTTGCAGATATAAGCATATATTAAGCTATAAAAATAACCATTTATATGAAGACAACTTCTAACAGAAGTATTAATTGCTAATCACCATACGCAAAAGCCTGGCAAATGGCACAATATATGAAAAGGGAAGACAGAGGCAGAGGATGCACAGCCAGACGTATTTATAGATGGTGAGAAATTGATACTGAGAGTGCAGCAGCAGTGGGCAGAGAGACACTGAAATGAGGCGAGGGGGGAGAGAGATAGTGGGCAGGGCTCTAGGTATGTGAGAACAACAGCACGCTGCCGGGGCCAGCACGGCAGAAAGGGAGGGAGAGGGAGAGAGGCGTGATCGGGAGGGAAGGAGGGGTAACCGGCGGTGGTGGTGGTTGTAAGAGCATGCAAATGTGTATGAGAGCCGGCGAGTGGAAGATGCGCAGGGATGAGGAGTAGCAGGGCGAGGCACTGGTACTGTGTGTTTGTGTGAGAACAGTGGGATGCAGTCATGGCTCTGTAAGAGGAGAGCAGCACAGCAACGGTAACCATGCTGAGCCCCAAGATAAAACAGGCACGCCGGGGTAAGCACCTCCCATTGCTTCATTGGCTTTTTTTCTCCCTCTTATCCATCTCTGTGTAGTGAATGTCATTCACTGGCTCTGTCTGAAAAACCTATCCTAACAGTATGTATGACTGTAGCTTCAGTGATAATGTGGTACCATTTGTGTAAGCTGATCTTCATTGTCTTCATCTGACTTTTCACATTGTAATTGATCTGCTTTGTTCAAGTGTTAAACCCCTGATTACTACAGGGTGATGTCATCCACTTTCATAATCCCTCCTTATTCCTAGAAGACTTGGACCCTTATAGGGAGACACTGGGTTGTAGTAAAACATGGCTGCTGCATTCTACAATGGTTTGCTCACACCTGCAGTCCTCCTACCATTGGATCATCTGATTTGCTTAGTCTTTGCATGGTGTGGTTTTGTGCCGGTCACTTGACGTGAGGCGTGAGAAGATTGTGAGCCTCTTCATGCAAATCACGACAGTTGACTGCCAGACATACAGTAGTTACTCTAACTCGGGTAAAATCCACTTGACTGAAGTCGGGACACCACTTTGACAGAGCATGCTTCTCATGTGACAAGGAAGCTTTACCAATAAAAAAAAACCATCAACTCCTAAATCCTAAATGCTGGATAAACTGGATATACTCTACAGAAAAGATGGTTGTGTTAGACAACCATCACATGCTGGTTCAGATGGACTGACTTCTGAATTAATAGCATTGGTTAGTACGATCCAAATATGCAAATATTAAGTCCATCTGGTCATGCTACCTGTATATAATATCAAACTACATATTCCCATAGATACTCCCTATATTGACATCTTAAAGCTGACAATTAAAAACAGTCAAAACAATTTATCAACAATCAATTTTAACAGAATGGTCATGACCCACGAAGATGGTCCTTTGACCCACTTTGCATTGTAACCCATCAGTTGAGAACCACTGATTTTAAGGACAGGCTAAAAGGTTGCATTCACATGACATCACAACCTTCTAAAGAGCCTATAGTTTAAAATTGAGGTTGGAAATTCTGTGCTGGACTCTATGGAAACAAAATGCAGATTTCTAGTCTTAGATCATTGCTAATTTCTCTGCAATTCCTGGGCCAATCCACATGAAAAAAAAAACTGTCATAAGGGTCATTGTCTTCTCTGTCGGCACATATGAGCTAAGGTCGAATAGGTTGCATTCACGTTCTACAATTCTACTTCAGTTAGAAACCAGGGACCAATGCAACCAAGAGAAACGGTTTTTGAAAGACATTTCCAAAACGAAAATTGATAAATGTTGTACTTGATCATCATTTGATAGTGATTGGATTAACAAACCTTACATATTATTTTAAAGCTGAAAATCCTTTATACTGGCCAATGTCACGCACATGATTTTGAATTTGTCAATTTTCTTTTTCAAAATTTCTTTCAAAAACTGTTTCTCTCCCATAGAGTTGCTTTGGCAGCCAGCATACAACTGAAACCTATATTTACCTACACTGTTCAAAGTAGTTGATCATCAGTTACATGCAAATACTACCTATAATGGGAAGTTGGTTTACTAATGCATACTTTGTGGTCATGTCATGAGAGCATACAAGACGTTGGTCAGGAGAGATGCCTCCTCTTTCTTCTTCATGAGCACAGTTGGAGAGCGCAGTGATGTGCTGTTTGCTCGCCTGCACGCCATCTCTCATTTGCTGCATGGTATTCTTCTTTGATTAGATTTCCAGCTCTGCTCTCCCTGACCCTTCTATCATTCATGTCAAATGGAGCATCAGTGAAGATGATGTGTTGGCTACTGCATTTCAACCGAGAAGTACAATATCACTTAGGGAATACAGAAACATTAATACACCATATATTGCGATACAAAACATTAAAACATGTCCTGCTAATTCAAAATCCAGTAGATGATTTTGAATTAGCAGGTATACATGTATTACTTTAATCCCTAAAGACCAGTAGACCATAAAATAGCAATAAGGCTTGGCTATTCAAATGCTTAAGAGAGAAGTGCTTACCGTAAACTCCACTCTTACGGTGCTGATAATGCCATGACTAATGTGGTCAGATATATAGTAGCATAAATCTGTTTTCTGGGCCTAATCCAGTGTTTCTCAAACAGTGCCAGGGATACCAGTGGTGGGACTGTTAGGGCTGTTTCTGTTACCTTTATAGTTGAGGTATGTTTCTGTATTTGGTTGACAAATTCCTTTGTCTTTGACCTCACTTGTTTAGTTATGGTTTAGTCCTATTTTTGATTCAACTTTGTCAATTGGCGATACCCGTGAAGACAATTCTTTTTTCTGAGATGGTACTTAATTTAAAGTTTGTTAACTGAGGGTCTATGCAATATGTAATATTCTGCCTTTATAAAAACAGTAACATTTTGAATTGAGTAATGGCTGGGGGTCTCTATTTACATATTAACACCAATGCACACTTTGCTATGGAATATAGAATAGTTATATTGCAGTAATACTTCTCATATAGCAATAATCCCCCCCTTATCAGTTTTCTTACTTTATTTTAAACCAGAATTTAACCAGGCGGCAGATTTTATTCCTATTTGTTCATCAGATTAACAACTTCCATTAGAACAGCTAAATAGATTCAGTTGCTGTATCGGATAAAATTTCCCTTCAGTGGGGTAGAAGGAGGCCAGGGATGTCAAATGAGACCTAGAGAAGCACCACAGAGGCTATTTATGCTTGCAAATGACTCCCAAGTTATTTAGTTTAAGAAAATAACTGATATTGCTTTACATGCTATATTATTCTGTTTTTTGACGACCATGTTGCCTCAATATACAAAACGATAAAAGGAAAAGAGTTTTACAGAGCAATAGACAGTTGATGAAATCCAGGTAGAGAGCAGAAACGGGATACACGGAGAGAGATTTCAGGCCTGTGCAGATACTGTACCTTTGCTGCTGTCCTCAGCAAAACGCCAGATGCAATTAACAAGGAAAGAAACACCATTGATTCCTCTCTTCCCTCAGTGCCTTCAGAAAATCTCTCTTTCCCTGTCTCCCAAGGGAACAGTCCACTGTTGCTGTCTTTTCTCCATGCTATCGACATGCAGATGCAAGTTTTAATATATGCTTATTAGCCTGCAGAAGTCAAAATATTCATTATTTGAGACAAAACTCTTCTCCATACAAGCACCTGTCAGTTTATTTAACCTGCAAGGGTGTGGTTGTTGATTATTATTTGGAATAAATCTAACATCCAGCCTGATATAGCTAATCAAACTTTTTGCGCCTCTTTGTTTATGTCTATGTAGCCCGGTCAAAGAGCATGGTGCTCGGGGAGCTGTCGCGAGTGTCGCGGCCCTGCTCTCCTCTGGACCAGGAGAAGGCTCTGAAGGCGGGGTGGCTCAAGAGGCAGCGCAGCATCATGAAGAACTGGCAACTGCGCTGGTTTGTTCTGAGGAGTGAAGCACTTTACTTTTACAAAGACCAAGAGGAGACAAAGGCACAGGTGACTTATTACACATTTATTACCAGATTTCAAATTGGCATACATAGCACAAGTCAGTGGTTTGGGCTTGGGGCCATCAGTTTTGAAATGGTTCTTTATGCATTAAGTGAATTGGGGGTATCCAGTTCAGTTCCCATCTGAGCACACCTCTGGGATACATGATAAAACAGTTTGCCATATAACCTGGTTAAATGACAATAGTTGTGTCCGGAAGTACCTCCAATGATGATCTGGATGAATTTGGTCGCATTTTGCAAAAGTTGACATTGTTGATTTTTAAAGACTATTTGCTACTGCCCATTTCAATGTCTCTTACTATCCAACTTCCATTAAACTCAAGTGTATTAGTATTGTCCTGAGGCATTTGCTACAGCACTGATAATGTGGTAACTGGCTGCCCTGTGGTGCTAGAACAAGCACTTAGCTGGTGACCTTTAACCCTGTGTGTCACGAGGCAGTTCTGAGTGAGTGTAAACCAGGAAGTGGATATGGATAAATAGATGAAGAGATGTTTCCCTGAGTCATCCCTGCCTCCATCATCATTACCTTTCTTTCTTGGATGGCCGCCCAGAGCCCACTGCTCTGAGTGGCTAATAATGTTTAACATACACTACACGTCCAAGTCCACAACCACCAATTGATTTCTGGTTGCTGAATAACATTGGTGTGATGTTTTCTTGCTGTTTTTGCCTCTCTGTCTGCCTGTCTTCCTCATGTCCTCGTGGATTTCTCTTCCAGGGCTGTATTCCTCTTCAGGGCAGTCAGGTCAATGAGCTGCCTGCCACTCAAGATGAAGCCGGCCGGCACCTTTTTGAAATAGTGCCAGGTGAGGTTTGCTAGTTCAATAGTATAAGATACTTTAATTATTTGGTATTGGTTAATTAAAACTGCTTATTTACATTTGTGTATTTTTTGTTCATCTACAGTACATAGTAAAATATTTTTAGCTAAAAAAAAACATTTTAAGCTTTTATCTGATTTGAGCATCATATTGTAATACTACAAAGATGTTTCCTGGATCTGGAAGATGTTAAATTTCAATAGGAAACTAAACATTAACTGGCATCAAAAACTATGCAGAGTAAGAGCCTGGTACAGTTGCTGGTGTCCACTGGGAATGGTATCCTTTCTGGGTCATTTAATCCACATACAGCAGTGCTCTCCACAGTGAGACCAGCAGTTCTGTAGGGAGGTGCCTAATCACTACATACATTGACAATCTAAACTACAATATAGTAGAAAAGTATTTTTACTTTGGTCTAGTTGTGATCAAGAATAGTGTGATGTGTCTTAATACTAATATTACTAATGTAATAATTGTTACAAAAGTTATGTTTTAAATATGAATACTGTTTTTGTTTTGTGCTGATAGCGGCCAGTGGAGAAAAGGAGAGGACAGGCATGAGCCATGAATCTTATTTACTTATGGCAAACTCACAGAGTGACATGGAAGAATGGGTCAGAGCCATACGCAGAGCTATATGGGCCCCGCTTGGTGGAGGTGGGATACCTACTCAATTTACCTTGAGCTAGTTCGCTGCAGTTAATTTGCTAGTAAAATGTATTTGACTGAAATATTTATACACTGAAGGGATAGTTGTGGATAAGGATGAGATGTGTATGTTTTATATGTGGGCTTCAGGTATCTTTGGGCAGCACTTGGAGGAGACCATGTTGTATGAGACCCAGTCTGGTGCACAGCGGCAGGTTCCCGCGCTGGTGGAGCAGTGTGTTAGTTTTATTCGTGAACATGGACTGAAAGAAGAGGGCCTTTTCAGGGCTCCAGGGCAGACTAATTATGTTCGAGAGCTGCAGGATGCCTTTGATCGAGGAGAAAAGCCAGTGTTCAACAGGTAACAGACAGACATATTGTGTGCTGTTATAAGTTCTACAGACTGCTTTAACCTTGTGCCTCTTGAACAGTACCACAGATGTCCACACAGTGGCATCGCTGCTGAAGCTGTACATCCGGGAGCTGCCTGAGCCTGTCATCCCATTTGCCAAATACACACAATTCCTCTCTTGTGCTCAGCTTATAACCAAGGATAGAGAAATGGTAATCAACTTTTACAATTCTAGTTAACATTTATTGTATACTGTGTTTTGTTTTTTTTAATAACTAAGATTTGATTATTTTTTCAGGCTGTTGTAGAGCTTTGCAAGCAGGTGAAGTCCCTTCCTCAGGTCAACTACAACCTTCTTCAATACATCTGCAAGTAAATAACCAATTATTTCTCTAAACACAGACTCTGAAAGAAAGTTGTCATCTCATTGTTGCATCATCGGATTCTGATAGACATTTTGAATTATAAAGAATTTGTCAGTCTGTCAAATTCCTGAATGAAGAAATGTCCTTCCCACATCTTCTACATCAGAAGGACTGGTTGCGCACTGACATGATTGCATCCCTCCTCTTCCTTCCGCTTTGACAAAAATAGTATTTTCTGACCACACACCAGCATAAAAACATGACTCAGACTTCAGTATCAGTCATTTAATTTTTCATACAATGAATGAGGTTATGATGAATTAAAGCAATGCAGTCACCTCAAAACGCTTTGCGTTTATCTTATGTCCTTCCACTAAAAACATGTACAATAGGCAAAGATGAATGATCTGTGATGTTGGCAGCCACACTTCAGTCAGTCTGCCCCAGGGCAGCTGCCACTATTATGTTTGGAGTGAATGTTAATCATCCCATGTAAAGCGCTTTGTGACTATGTCTGTGAAAGGCGCTATATAAATAAAGCTCTTCTTCTTATTTTCTCAGGTTCTTGGAAGAGGTTCAGAGTCACTCAAATGAGAATAAGATGAGTGTTCAGAATCTGGCCACTGTCTTTGGTCCGAATGTCCTTCGACCCAGAATGGAGGATCCAGTCACAATGATGGAGGGTCAGTCACAGTGCAAAAAGTAAAATAGAAATAAGTAGAATTGTCTTTAAATAAGTATATTTACCCTTGAGTTAAAGAAAGGGTTATTTTTTCCCCACATAAATTATTCTGACAAGATCGGGCGTAGCAGATCAAGTTAAGCAGGTTAGGGCCTGGTCAGTACTTGGATGGGAGCCCACCGGGGAAATGCCAGGAAGCCTGGGTGAGTGTGTGTTGGTGGTGGTCGGAGGGGCTGATTGGCAGCCTCATTTCCATCACTCTACTCCAGGGCAGCTGTGGCTACAATAGTAGCTTACCACCACCAAAGTATGGAGTGAATGAATAATGCAAAGTAAAGTTTTTTGTCTTATCGCACTCAAAATTAGGTGAAAAAAAGATAAAGATAATATAAAATAATAATGAAGGTAAAATATTCAAATATTATTAATTTGAGTAATTTTAACGTATGTAAATTACAGTATAAACATGTATACACAGCGTTGGAAAAAATTAAGAGGCCACTTGATTTTTTTCTGAAATCCGCATCACTACATGTTTAATAGCCATTCCAGTCTAGTGTCTGTTCCACCACAAACACAGTAGTAGTTGGCAGTAGTTCAAAAAATGAAACTAAAATGTTTATTTTACTCAAACACATACCTTTAACTAGTAAAATCAGAAAACCTGATATTTTGTAGTGGTCTCTTAATTTTTTCCAGAGCTGTATATTTTGCAGTGTAGGCCAGTAGTTCCCAGCCCTTTTCTCATGATGTCTCCTATTTTATCAAAACAATGGTGACCCCTTCATTGTGTGAGAAAACACTTTCTAATGCCCTTGATATAGTGTGATAGTCAAGAAGACCATTTCAAATGTTTCTTATGTCTGTACCACAGGTAGCTCGCAGGTCCAGCACCTCATGACTGTTCTGATCAGCGAGCATTCTCGGCTTTACCAAAGAGACCAGCCTGACGCAGAAGCCAAGACACCCTCACAACCTCAAAACACTCCTGTCCAGTGCGGTAGAGTCGAGTGGCTGCCTCAAGAAGACACAGACACGCCCTCTATTTCCAAACCTGACTCCACTAACAATGAGTTGTCCCAATCCACACCAGAGTGTAAAGACAAAAGTAAAACAGAGGAGAAAGGAGAGGAGAAAGGAGAGGAGAGGTCAGATAATAAACCTGGTGGCAAAGGTGGAGGCGATTTGGCTGTGAGTCCTAGTAAACAATCCAAGGCATTGCCCTCCTGGAAGAGTTCACTCAAGGGCGGGGCAGCCTCCGTGGGTCCGAGGGGTAAAATAGGTGGGTCGGCCGGAGATGTGTCCGCGGCGGGTGGAAGTAACTGGTTGATGAATGGTCTGTCGTCACTGCGATCTCACAGGCGAACTACATCCTCAGGGGAGAGACTAAAAGACTCTTCTCTTTCACTTAAAGATTCAACAAGAGACTCAGATGAAGATTCTCGGACCAACGCATCCTCCCTCAGCGCCAGAGTCCTTCAAACCCACAGATTGTCGGCCTATGACAATGTGGCCCCATCCAGCCTAAGCTTGCCGGCAGACACCTCCTCACTGTGGACGTCCTATGAGATCTCACTAGATGAACCCAAGGTCAGCGATAAAGAGGTAAAAGTAGGGCAGCTTAAAGACAAGTGCACAGAGGTAGAGGACACGGAAGATGTTGGAAATACTACTGTAAGCATTTCTGTGAATGAACCCGAAGAGACGGAAGCGGAGAAACAGGAGGGTTTTAACGACATGGTCAGCGAACTCAAGCAGGAACTGAAGAACCAGAGGAAGAACTATGAAACACGCATTCGCAAGTATGACCATGTTACTTTTTATGTTCTATGACAAATTTAAGACAATGCAGGTGAATTGGAAAAAATAATAAAAAGAGATATTTTTAGGAAACTGCCATTTGATATTGGCATAAGATGATGGCAAAAAATGATAATTACAAAAAAGGTGGACAAATGGGGAAAGAATTATGATTATTTTTTGACCGATTAGATACAAAGATATTCGTCTGGTCAGTAACTTTTGTATGGTTACTTTACTTGCGTTTCCTTGTTTGTTTTACATGCAATTGTTAAGACTGTACTTATTTTTTGCCCAAAGGTTGGAGGAGTCCTGCTCTAAATACCAGTCCCAGGTCAGTCGGCTCGAGGAGGAGCTGGACCAAGAGAAAAAGAAGCTCCACATGTTGGAGATTCGACTCAGGAACTCGGAAAGGGCTCATCAAGACGCAGAAAAGCGCAACATCCTCCTTCAAAAAGAGATGGAGGACTTTTTTAAAACCTTGGGAGACCTGACGACAGGAACGTCAAACTAGCTCGGACCAACGTCTTCATTTGGTCTACGAGAAAGACTGTTTTAGAGATCTGATGACCTCAACTGCTGTACCACTTGCCATTGAGTCCTCTTTATGGCCATCTTGTGCCTACACTGACCAATGCTGGTGCCAAACTTAAACTGGACCAAGCATTTATTTTGTTATCGTGTTGCTGTTTCTCTGATAACTTATTAACTAAATGTAAAACAACACGAAAAGCCTTGACATGATGTATATGTGTACTGTCAGATTGCTAGAAGTGAAAGCAGTAGACATAATAGTAAGTTGTAGTTATTTATTTGTTGGAGTTAAAAGGTGACAGACCGCATTTCTAAACGCACTGGACATCATTCATGTGTTAGTGGGACACAGGTGGCCTTGATAAAATACAGGTTAGCTTTGTTGTCAGTGTTCGACTCATTCACATTTTACACTAACAGGACTTCCACATAGGCTCTTCACGTAACACCGATTTTGTTCAGTGTTACAAGATGAAAGAGACAAGAAGGGAAGCCACCACAACTCCCAGAATCCCACTGGGAGTCGATCATTTGGATCAGGGTCGCTCCTAAATGAGCATGTCGACTGTCTGAGCCAAATGATATTATGGCAAATGTCTGTTTCCTGGTTCTCAGGAAACATACATACAACTACGCCTACTGTAAATTGTACATATTCACTATTCTAGAAAAAAAAAATTATATTGCACAGAATACTCTAGAACAAAACAAAATGCATATAAATAGTACTGTACATACAAACGGACATCTCGTAGCCTGAAATAAATATATAAATAAATACCAATGGTGTGTTTTGATTTACAGTACTGACTTAACTTAATTTGTGTGTGTGTGAGAGGTAGAACTAACAAAGGTGCAGCAAAACAAATGACTGAAAGGATTAAGGACACTTAAATTAATTTTAAAATCAGGATGTTGAAATAAAATCTGCCAAAATATTAAAAGCTAGTTCAGTATCTTTTTTTTTTTATAACAATCTTCTCATTCAGTCATTCAGTGAGAGTGGTCTATATTAGTGTCACAGCGCATAACAATTTAGCTTACATTCACCCTGTTCTTCCTGACAATAAGACTCTCCTCAACAAACTGTCAAAATATACGTGTAGCAAACATGTGCCATTGTCCGAACGCACAAACCAAATAGAAGATGGAAACTCGCCGTCTACGCGAAGAAGCTCAGTCTATTTGCATCTGGCTTTAACATGAAATGTGCTGTTGTCTAATTCATTGACACAAAAATAAAAAAATAGGTTAATTTTAACGGTCATAAAAATACAAAACGCAAACCTAGTAATTTCAATCAATACTCAAACATGAATATTGCTCTTAACAGCAGGCTTTGATGCGCCCACTGTGCAGTTGTACCTTTAAAAAAAAGCATGGAAATGACACATTTTTTTCTCTTTCAGAATATACATCACAAGTTCACATTAATTCTAGTCATTCATGTCTTTGCAGCAAAAATACAATCATAATTATACATTTTAAAACCATATAATGTACAGCAGTAGGAGAAAGGTTCAAGACAAACTGTACATTGACAGCGCACCTCTACAGACGAAAAAAATTGGCATAAACCGTGTCCCATCATACATGTGTTACTACATATATGTGCACAGACGGGGTTTATCGTTGTGTTCATGCGCGCGTGTCTGTGTGTGTGTGTGTATTATCTGCAACAGGCCAGAGCACCGAGTGAAGTATGACTGTCCAAACTGCTGTCTGTCTCAGAGGTCATAGTGGGGTCACTGCTGGGATCAGACGGCTCCGTGGACATGGACGACACATCGTTGACTGAAGACGAGGAGGAGGCGGGCTGGGGGGGGCTGTCCACTACTGCTGCACCTGTGCTGCGAAAAATACATGTCAACACACACGCTTTTATTAAAGGGGAAAAGAGTGGTGCCTCACATTCATTTGCAGTCAAGTCGTATTGATACATTGTGCATAAACATGAAATTATATTTACTTGGAACTACAGTGTTGCATCAAAGTTCTGCTGATCACATACCTAAAGGAGAGGGCTGGCCTCTTATGACTCCATTTCTATGCCATTCTTCCCAATCACACACTTCTTTATAAATTAGGTCTGCAAATACATAAACAGAACAAGATATTCTTTACATTTTATTCATGCAATTGATACTTTGTTTAACCTAAAAAAATGACATATTTGGTTATTTTAATCCACTTCCAGCATTGGTAAAACGTTTAAAAGCAGTGAATGCAGAAGCCATACAACCTTTCCATGCTTCCACAGTGTGCTCTCGCTCGTCCAGCTGTTTGTCTGGGATTTTTGGGGGTGGCTGAGAAAGAACAAGCAACAAAAACAATTAGAGAGCCTGTTAAATCATTGAACATGTATTAAATTGTCATCTCGTCGGTCACTTACCGCTTCAACTTCGGCGGGGTCATACCAAACATTGATATAAGGATGCTGCAGGGCTTCCTCTACAGAAATGCGTTTGGAGGCATCGATCACTAACATCCTGGATAAAAGATCTCTTGCTTGGCTTGCTAAACACATAAAAATAAACAAGCAATGAATCTTAGCACTTGCACTTGATCAAAATATAACACGCAGTATGAGAGGCAAAAGATTAACCTTTTAACTTGTTGTGATCTGAATCGGCCGGGAAAAGCACATCTGGGAAGAGCTTCTCAAAGCTGTATCCTGCATAGCGTGGTCTGTTTTCCACATATGTCCTGACTGACTGGTTCAGCTTCAGCATGAACTCCTGAGTAGGTGTGCCAAGCTGCTCAATCACTTTGTTCCACTGGTCAATATCTAAGTCCAACTGTTAAGGAAGCAGCTTATAAAAACACAATGCATGGTATTTGAGCTTATGGCCTATTTTGACTGCAGCATACATATACACACACAATGCCACACCTATGTCACATGACATTGTAAAGGACACGCATACTGTGCTATGCAGCTGATGTGGTGCATACACTTGAAACTAACTGCAACCTTGTTAATTACCTGAAACTAAGCGATGTTGTTTTATACTCCTCCCATAACAATGACATAACAGTGATCAAGGGCACTTTGAGGAGACGGCAAGATGAGAAGAGGCAAATGGTATCAACGATGGATTTACATTTGAGGGAATGAAATGATGATACAATGATCAATCAATGATGGGAAGGATACGGTCGGTGCCAGGGAACAACACACTGCCCCTGATCATCTCAGCCACTATGCAGCCGACTGACCACACATCCACTGGGGAGGGTGATCACATGACAGAGGAGTGGAGGCCATGCAAAAAAGGATGATAACAAATGATAAAAATAAGATCATGAAAGAAATGCGAAACGGAAAACTACTGGTGCTAAAATGGAAAGACTGTGCATGCAAAGACTATGCAGTGGCTGTGAAATAAGAATAGTGAAATGCATGATTGTACGGCGGCACAATATGTCACAGAATTATTACAATATCAGCAACTGCAATATCCCTCATCACAAGAGACAAAAACATATTGCAATGACGCCAAGTTCTTGCATGTGACAGATATCTTTTTTTTTCTAATTATGCAGCCAGGGCTGCTACTAGCTATTTACAGATGCAATAATTGAATAGGCTAGTTAATGCCCCCCAGAAGCTGAGTTTCTCTGCTCTACCCCTGGCACCTCTTTCCTCTCTCTCTGCACCTGTGGGTCTCTCTCTCTTCTCTTATTTAGCGCAGGCACCAGATAACTCTGCAGGATGCAAAGGTTTTGTCAGGGTCTGGACTTGTGTTTTCTGATGAATTTATTCTGTTATCTCTTGATGAATGGATTTTACATTGTTTGGACATTGTATATGTTTGAATGAGCATGAAGCTCTTTGAGGCAAAGTTGTTTGTGATACTGGGCTAAACAAAAATAAATTGATTGATGTCTGTTGTATGAACGAAGAGACCTGGTGCACAGCATCGCTCCTTACTCCATCCTTTAATTATTAGTCGCATTGGTACAAACTCCTGTAACTCTTCCTCGTCATTCTCAATGTAAAGCAGTTTCTGTCAAGTGCATTAAAAACCAGCAGCACAAAT
>OMNZ01003215.1:7653-22982 GCA_900303255.1 Lesueurigobius sanzi | reverse complement strand
CAAGAAGCAAAACAACAGGTAATAGTAATAGTAGTAACAATAAAATAAAATAGAGTAAGATAGTCTCTTAGTGTATCTCTGTAAATAAACTGTACAAACATCTCTTAAGCACTAAATAGATTAAATAAAATAAAAATAAAACTCTAGTTGAATTGTATGAATGGTGTTATCAGCAGGTGATATATAATAAATGACTGTTCAGACGGTTGATAAAGTGACATTGCAGATATTGTAAACACAGATGTTATTGCACATAGTATTGTTATTGCACGTATAACTATACAGTAGAATTGTACAGTCTGACAGCGGTGGGTATGAAGGACTTGCGGTAGCGCTCCGTCTTGCACTGAGGGTGTCTCAGTCTGTCACTAAAGGAGCTGCTCAGCTCCTCTACAGTCCTGTGCAGTGGGTGAGAGGTGTTGTCCATGATGGATGTGAACTTGGCCAACACCCTCCTCTCACTCACCTCCTCCACAGAGTCCAGTGGGCAGCCCAGGACAGAGCTGGACCTCCTGGTACAAACTCCTGTAACTCTTCCTCATCATTCTCAATGTAAAGCAGTTTCTGTCAAGTGCATTAAAAACCAGCAGCACAAATGTCATTCAATCACAATGGCATCAATGTGGTGCTCGGAGCGTTAGGAGCGTATATGAAGCGGCGGCGCTGCATGCAGCCCTACTACTGTACATCAAGCAAATATCTCTTGCCAGACCCAAGGATACAGTCTCTTCCTGGGAAGAGGATTTTATGCCGAACCATTTCAGCTAGTATGCAGCCAACAGACCAAATGTCCACTAGGATAGTAGATAATGGTAAATAAAGCCAAGAGGTAAAAAAAAAAAAAAAATACACATTGGTTAGTGAAAAGTTAGTGAGCATTTTCAAAGGCTTTAATTAGGTTCAGAACAAGAAATTGAGATGCTCCAGGTTATTGACCTAATGATCACTTACCATTGGCTTGATATCCCATGCCCAGGATCACTTCTGGTGCTCTGTAGTAACGTGTCACCACATACGGCGTCATCAGAAGGCCTGTCGCCGCTGTCCGAGCGAGACCGAAGTCCAAGATCTTCAGTGTGCAATCAGATTTCACTACTATATTACTGGGCTTCAGATCCTGAAGACATAAAAGAATAACCTGTTAAACACTACAAATTCCCACCAAGCTGGCATTATACTGTGCTCATGCCTTTATTTGTTACTATTTTTAAGTGTTGGCTTCAACAGTTACAATATCAGCAGGTGTACACTCCCTTTGCCATCTTACCCTGTGAATAATGCCAGCGGCGTGAAGGTGTTTGATACCACAGAGCATCTGATACAGCAGATAAGAGAGTCTTTCATGATCCAACTCCATCTGAATGACCTGGCACAGGTTGGCATCCATCAGCTCCATCACCAAATATCTGGCCAAACAGACATTGTTAAAATGTGAATCAAACATCCACATAAGTAGAAATAAAACGGTTACTTACACATCTTGAAATTCTTCTAAAGATTTTTGTGGCGTGAATACATTTAATAAGCCAATAATCTGTAAAAGAATATTCACAGTTAAACATGATCTTTGACTACTTACTAAAGAATCAGGACATTTTACTTACATTTTTGTGATTGACATATTTCATAAGAACTAACTCTCTGTAAGCACGCTTGGCATGGGTCTGATTTTGAAATGGTCGGCTTAGCTTCTTGATGGCAACATTTCTTTCTAGTGTCTGGTCATAGGCAGAGCTAACAAGAAAAATAATGTAATGTCAGCCTATTAAATGATGATTAGGAATAATAACAAACATTGAAAGAAGAATCAGAAATTAGCAATACCAAACAATTCCTTGTGCCCCGGAGCCTATAGGCCTCAGATTCTGGTATCTCTTCAGTACTATAAACGTTGAATCGCCAACATCAACGCTATAAAACTCCTTTTCTCTCTTGTTTTTGTTCATCGTGTATTCCTCAAATGCAGCTTTCTGAGCATCAAAAAACGTCCTCTGTGAACACAAGGATGGAGAGTTGTTATGCAGCACTAGATAGATAAATAAAAAGGTGAATAAAATCAGGAAACAATTTGAGAGCAGATTAGGCAAAGACACTGAAGACACATCTGAATTCCACACTTGGTTAAAATAAAGTGCAGCTCCTATACTCAGCAACTTGCTAGCAAAACACAATGGATGATTTAATACAATCAACAAGATGCAAAACACGAGCCACAACAGCAGTTTGCACCTGCAGGAGACAGGATTTGAAGAGCCAAACTTCTGTCAGATGACCTACTCTACCAAGTGAGCCACTGTCGTCCCAGTACAGGAGAAGATACAGTACATGTGATACATACAAACACATATATTTGTTGCAAGTAATGACAGCATTGCAACAAAGCATGTTGATACTGACATTTCTATTTATTGCTTGCATAAAACTACAATTCACTGCCCTCTCCTTTCTCTCTCTCAGCCCATATGAGGGATGTAAGTGCCAGAACCAAATGAGTCAGACACCGTCTGTTTCTTCAGCGTCACAAAGACGCACATAGCAGCCATTCCCACATCATCAAAATAGATTTTACACTATTGAATAGATAGAGATATTAAAGGGCCTACAAGTTAATGCAGCTTTATTGCTTTTAGCTCTGGCATATGACATAATACAGTATGAAAGATGTAAAATTCCTCCCTACTGTAGTGTTATTATTCCCTAAAAGAGACCTTGTGTCTGCTCCATAAAAGATACTTCTTCTTCATTAAGTAATTGTTGATTTGTCAGCACTTGGACACACATCCTTGTAAAAAAATAAGACACTGTAATTAGTGGGCTTCAATTAATCTGTAACTATACGTAATAATTCACACAAAGTCTACACAATTAATCAACATATGTTCCTTGCACCATCTTAAAAGATTATAGATGCAGATTTACCTGGACATTTCTGAAGGTTTTCTCCCCTTTTGTACATGTACATAAAATAATAACAACATATTAAGACTATACTCACTGTAACCTATAGGCTATATATAGACTTGCATACAAACTATTTATTTTGCCATCCATACAGAGTGGCCTGTCAATATGCCCCTAACGTTGGGCGATGATACACTGGTAGACAGAAGGTAATTATTATAAATATAAACCCGCACAGTATTATGAGATGGCCTAACATATAGACATCAGCAGTGCGCAATCGGCACGTGCTTCATAGACAACATGTTCATTTACACTTAATAACGCACAACCTCTCTGGGTACAATATAACATCGAAATACAATGTTCACATAAAAATAACCGCGTTGCTAATGCAACATGCACGTACGAGAAAAGACACGACCCTCCCCCACGGCCAAACAATAAGCGCTCTAAGGAGCAGAGGTACTCCTCATCTTACCTCTGTCCCCGAATCAAACTATCGATCTTTCCGCCGGTATGGACAGTCCCAAATGTTACACAGTGCCGTAGTATTTGATAATACAAATCCAGGAAGATTGTTTATTCCGTCGTGCAGCTTAAAAATACATGACCTCACCAAATTTACTTGCCTACGTTTCCATCTGGCTGCTACTGACAGGCCGGGGGACGGTGGCGCGGACGGGGCATGCGTCCCAGGAATACGTCACTAAGTAAAAGAAACACACCCACAATATCCATATATCCTTCCTTCCGCTTGGCCACTTAACTGTGCAGAGACGGGTGCTGTGCTGCACTAAATCACTGCAGAGTTAATTGGAAACTCACACAGACTGAGTTGTAACAGGACATAACTATATTCACAGTTTGAAGGGGAAACACCACGTTAATGTAGCCTACCGTGATTTAGGTCTATTGTTAATATCATAACCTGTTTAGTGTTTACAAGTATCATTATCCAATCCAATATGCTATAATTAACAAATAAAACTTCCTAAGTCTGTCAAAAAAAAAAAAAAAAAACATTCTCTGGGTGGTGTATAGACGTTATTTTTTATGTAGGCCTATTGATAACCATTATTAGACTAACTTTTCAATATGCTTGCTTTGTGTTTTTCCATAATTATTTGGACATTATGGAAATAAGTGTATTATGGAAATGATAAAAACATGTTTTTAAATTAAAAGCCTCCTTATTATTTCATTGCAGGTTGTAGCCTATTATGATGACATTGTCCATGACCGTGCACGTGTAACTGTATAGGCTGCTACACTGTAGAGCATGACATTCAGTGGACGCTGCACACATCCTGTGCAGTGATTGTATAGGCTAGTATCTCGCCATTCAGAGTTCATCCAGCTTTACGCTACGGCAGTAGCGCTGTATGCGGACCCACGTACTGCGAAGACATGTGACAGAAGAAGGACATTTGGTAGAAAATGAAGTTAGAGCTGAGTTGTTTAAATTTCACTGCAGCCTCCTGACAACCCTGGATGACTGTTATTTATCATTGTCCCACCGCAGAGATCCCGGGGCCTGCACAAGGTAAGCGCAATAGAGCAGAGAAAGCGCATGGATAGACGTCCCAGCACAGACTCCCGCAGCGAGAGCCTACTACTAGTCTTACCCCTTGCTCGAAGATAGCCCGCAGTGTTATGATCATCATGGGGGAGCAGCTTGCAGCAGCCGGTTACAGTCCTGTCCAGCTCGAGCTGTTCGCCCTTTCCAGCTTTCTGTGTAGCGCACAGTACCACTGGGGATCCACCACACCTTTGGGCGTCAGAAGGATTAGTTAAAATCAGTGTTGCTGATCTCACGCCACCCGCTATTGGTGGCGATGACCTGTCGCTGTCAAACCGCAAAGCAAATCCTATTAAGTGTTTAAAGACAAGTAACCGAGAATAGCCCCAATCAGGGAAAAAAGTTTCAAATGTTCAACGTGGCTGTGTTGATGGAGCAGACGCAATAGCTCCATCGTCTGTTAATGTCATCGATGCTTTAATTGGAAGGAACGGCGTTTTTTTCGACAGGACATCAGCCCACCGTCCTCAATGCTTGGGATTACAGTGAGACCGTGGAGGGACAACTGAAGATAGCACAAAGGATCAGACTGGAGCCATTGATTACATATGTTACCAGGTAATTCCTTTCTCTTTTAGCTGCTTTCCGTTTTGCTGTGATAGAACAGTGTTTTTTGACACATGCCATCAGTGATCCGAGGAAAACTGAAATGCGCATCATCATCATGACACATATTAGTAGCCTAAATGACCCAGAATTTACACACTATAGTAAAGTATCACACCATCAGGGCCTGCAAGTATAGAGTGCTGTTGAATGTTTAGAAGTCTAAAAGCCCATATATTGTAATATACTGATGGCATTGGCCACTGTTTATTGTTAGTGTGACACAATGGGAAGTGAGGCTCAGATATTGATCAAGTATCTTGCAAATTGTCAGGTAACAACAGGTTCTCACCTAAATGCAAATCATGTGGTTGTCTCATCGATAGAAACAATTATATAGGATGCCTTCACTTAATCCTATAATAATTATTAGTCTATTATAATAATACTTCACCACACACAATAATTAGACAAATTAAATTAAGCATTACAGAAAATTGCTATATCACTTTTCACTGTATGAGCAACCGTGAAAAATGTAAGATTTAGAAGCAAACAAAACTTATTAGGGTCATCACTCACTTAAATGCAGTACAGTGATAGAAAACAATATGAAGCTGCTCTTGCCAGATGAATCAGGAAATTGCCATTCTAGAACCACAGACATTTAGTGATAATTGACCCATTTGTGGATAACGTATGTATGTACAGTATATGCATTTGCAACTGTATATGAGTAGTTAGCCTATACATGACATATACTCATAATTACATCATACACACTATGAATGTATAGAAATGATTTCATTTTACTGGAGACATCAATATGATGGGCCGCAATTAATTTAAAAGCTTTTGAATCAGATTCATAAAAGTTAGCGAAGCTTAATAAGAATCAGAATATAATTTATTGCCATTGTCAATGAAGGTTTCACAGGAATTTTCTTCGGAGTTCTCTTGCAACATGAAACATAAACTTGTAATAATGATAAATAATAAACTATGGGAAAGGGGTATAAAAAATAAGATTAACTCTCAAGAAATGAACTAAGGTTTATTAATTGCTGAGGGCACCAATGAGAAGTTGTTCTGATAATGATGGTCTGTTTCAGTGCAGTGCACAACAGAAAAGGGTGTCTCTATGGGCTACTTCATGCATTCAATATCATTCTTTATTAACATTACAACTTGCAGTGGTATGCAAAAGTTTGCACACCCAGACCAATGGCCAAAGCCAAACCATTAATACAATTAATTACAGACTGCATTATACTGTGTTCAGTAAACAGCAGAGGGAATGGCATGACAACAACCTCATTGGTCAAACAGGTGAGATGAAAGCCTATTACAAAGTGGGAGGGTCTTCAAAACCAAGAAGCAGTGACACTAATGAACCAAGATAATCTCTGGGAAAGAGTCTGGGACACATAATGTGCCTTTCTTGGATAGTTATAGTTATCTCTGGAGACATTTCTCCATTCTATCCTGGACGCATGTGAAATTTCTCCATTGTGAGATCAATAAAAACTATCTTATCTTATCTTATTTCATTTTGATGTTTTCTATTAGTGTTCATATATTAGATGATATTTAATCAGACAAAAGGATGAAAACTATAATTTGGAAGCAAAATGTAAAATTTTAAACTTTGCTACAAACATGTTTGCTTTACTTTCCACTGCCCCTCTCTCCTTAGGCACAGACTGGAAATGTGTACAGGATGAGCAGCACATTTGTGACATTAGCCGAAGTACTAGAGGCTCGAGGGGGCCCTCTGCTGGAGGAGGAGGTCTGGTCCCTGCTGCTGGCTACTGCAGAATCCTTAGTGGATGTCGCTTATAAAGGTATGTAAGCATGAAACACATTTACATTTTTTGGTAACCAATATGTCAAGGACAAGTTTCTGTCAATGCGACATCAGTATTGTGCATTGTATTTCAATTTTACAGGTCACAACAACATGTGTTACATTATAAGTCCCAGCTCACTGCTGCTGTCAGCCGCTGGGACCTTAGCATTTAAGAACTGTGGCCTCTCAGATGAAGTGTCCACATTCACTGCTCCAGAGATGCTTCAAGGACGAGCCAGCGCCACCAAACCTGCCTCTGAGAGGGTCAGTGCGCTTATCTACAGCTCAAATAGTATATTTTATTATGTTATTTAAAAGTAAAACAACATATATACATGTAATACATGTAATACTGTCACAGCTTTTCATATTCGTGCACATACAGTGCATTGGTCTAATGACATATCATCCCTTTAGAATTATAAGTTCTGTGTCTGTGTTCTAAGTGGTCCTGAGATATTCATGGAATGGAAATGGGCAAATTATTTTTGCTCATAAAACCTCAAAACTGCACCAAACTTTATAGAAATCTGTTTACATGACCTTCAACAACTGCCAGGAAAATAGTTCAGGAGCAACAAAAAAAACTCACTTCAGCTGAAACACAATTCTCTGACAAAATTGGACTCTGAAAAAAAATGATGTTTGTTTAAAGATGCACAATATGTAAACATTTATCAGGGACATTTGGCTAGTTTCTCTAGGTGAAAAGCGTAAACAAACAGTTTTTTTTTTTTTTTTTTTTACAATAAATGGCTTCACGCAACCACTAACCATGAGTGAAGTAAAGGTGTTTGTGTTATCATTCATATGCGATGAAATGCATAAGTTACACTGACATTCTGTCAGGGGATGTAAAGCATATTTGAGCACAACTATATATACAGTATATGGTATATATTTTTTATATAGTTCCTTATTCAACTTCTATTTTTGTATACCTTTTATTCAGATTCAGCTCTTTTTTACGTTGCTGTTGCAAATGTCCCCACAGTGATTTGATGCTAATGGCACTGTGCATGTATGCCACCTAGTGACTGAATCCTGTATTCAAAGTCTTGTTCAAATGTACAGACTAATGTGGTCTTACTGGAATTGGATCAAAGGAGTAGTAACAGTTGTGAATGTGTTTTATTTATAGAATGAGGTACAACATGCCCCGGGTTTAAGTTATGATTGTAAAGTGTTAATCCAATGTATCCTATCCTTATCCCGACCTCTGCATCTTCAACAGATGCTTGTGTACTCACTCGGCATGACTCTCTACTGGTCAGTTGATTTTCACCTACCTCAAAATCAGGTATTTATTTTGAAACATGAAAACAAATGATTTTAACTTCCAACAGTAATTAAAATGCAATATATTGTCTTGTTTAGCCTGTCCAGTTGAGTGACCATCTGAACAGCCTGCTTCTCAGCATGTGTGAGGACCTGTCCCATCGTAGGATTAATCTGAACTCTATCCTGGAGGCATGTGAATCACAGCATAAAGCCTCCATCCTGCCGTCCCCTACCAGAGTCATCCGACAGCTGGTGGAGGAGGTATTCCATGATTCGGTGAGTTTTAAAACTGCACTGTGCTTTGAATGGGAGTAACATAAGCCTCCCCACAGGTGTCTTCACTAATCTGTATAAAATAAATAATAGAGAAATGTGCTCCCTGCAGGATAATGGCTCTCTGACAGACAGTAATGTGCCTCTGAGCGGCCGCAGCCAGATGATCAGAGAGAAACTTCATGGTGAGTCTTCTATCCATTCACAAGAAAGTTCCTATTATTAATATAATATGAGTGTTGTATAGTTAGTTAAGCGTATTGTTTTAATTTGCAGAATACACCATTTGTAAGGTTCGGACGTAAATTGAGCATCATCACTTAAAAGTTGTATGTTTGGAAAATGTTTTCTGAAAAATAATTACAAATGATCACAGGGATATTGTGCAGTTGCTGTTCTTTTGACTCGAGACAGTGTGCAAGTCAACAGGATTAAGATCTTAACCTAAAGCAAGTCTAGGATTAGAGCGCTGCAAGATCCAATATGCTGAGCCTGAACACTGTAAGATAAATAGTCTGCCAGTGTGGTTACTATTCAAACAGAGACTTTATGGAGTACAGGTGCAGGAGCAAAACCACTAATGCTGTGCTGTTTCACAGGAAAGAGAGGGGCCTTTGTCGACCTAAATGACAGCTCAGCAGAAGGGAGAAGATACTCAACAGACTCGGACTCAAAGTCAAGTAAGAACCTGTTGGATGTTTACATGCCTAAAAATCTTTGCATCATGTCTCATGTTGAATAGGACTGCCTCTAATCCTTGCCATGATATTGTCTCTTAAAATGCTTTTTATCTCCAGGTAGTTTACCTCACAGACCATGGAGAAAAAGACCACGGAGCTCCCCTGCACCTTTATACCATTCTTCGTTAGACAGGCATGTGCACATCACATTTTTATTCAATCCCTTAAGAGCTAAACTGCCTTTGCTATGCTAGCACGCCTCAGAAGCTAAGCAGGGTAGGACTTGGTCAGTAGACCGCTGTGGATTTGCCAGGACGCCTGGGTGAATGCAGTGTGCGAGTGTTGGTGGTGGTCTGAGAGGTCGATGGTGCAGATTAGCAGCCTCGCTTCCATCAGTCTATCCCAGGGCAGCTGAGGCTACAATAGTAGCTTACCATCGCTAAATATGGTTGAATGAATAATGCAATGTAAAGCGTAAAGAGTGTCCAAAAAAGCGCTAATAAAACCAATTTCTTCTTCTTCTTCTTATTATTAGTATTATTCATAATAATAAAGTATATTATTTCTATGTAACAAATGTTGTATGACACATGTGCCCACCCACCTGTGCTTCAGACTGCACCGCAGCGTTCAGCACAGAGACAGTACCAGCAGCTGGATTGGCAGGAGTCCGCACCATGACATCTCTCCCAAACCTTCAGGACGATCCCACAGCCCCTCCATCACCTTCAGTGAGTCCTCGATAAGCCTCAGCCAGAGGAAAAACAAGGTCATTTGAATAAATTATAGATCTATTCATAAGCTCAAGTAACATGGTAATTTCCATGTATAATTTTTTTTATTTATTTTTCTCAGCCTGTAGGCCCTGAGTTTATCAGAATGTCAGATGAGCAACAGATTGTTCTAGAACTTCCAGGATCTATTGTGGTATTTTAATTTATTTTAAAATTCAGTATAAACATGTTTTTAGTTTATTAAATTGACATCTCTGTGTGTGTTTGTGTGTGACAGTCGAGAAAAGGCCGTTCCTGTTCCTCTCAGAGAGAAGTGAGCGTGGTGCTGCCCAGTGGACAATATGTGATGGTTCGCTGTGACATTAAGTCCAAAGCAAGAGACGTGTTTGATATGGTTGTGGCCCACGCAAATTTAGTGGAGCATTTCTACTTTGGGCTTGCCTTCATAGATGGTAAAGAATATATTTATATTCATTAATAATGCACATTTGCAAACATTACAAAGGGATGTATTTTGCAGATGATGAATACTTCTTTTTGGACCATGAAACAAAGATCTCCAAAGTTGCTCCTGACAGTTGGAAAAAAGGGCAGATTAGTTCTTTTTTAGTCTTTTTACGGGTCAAGTTTTTTGTTGATGATATCAGCTTTATTTTGTAAGTAGTAAAAATATGCATTTCATCATTTATTTATAATACTTTGTATTTCTAACATGCTTTTTGTCCATTCAGGCACAAATTGACACGACACCAGTACTACTTGCAGCTGCGTAAAGATATTTTGGAGGACAGACTTTACTGTAATGAGGAGACAGGGCTGTTCCTGGCAGCTCTGGCTTTGCAAGCGGAGTTTGGGGATTATATGTCAGAGGTACAAAATACAAACACACATGATTACAGTATATTTTGTTAAATATTAATGCTGTATATTTGCTCATGGTCTTCCAGTTGTATGGAAAGAATTATTACCAACCTGAGCATTACGTGTCCAGGAGAATGCTGGAAAAACTGGCTCTGCCCAGTGTCAGGGAAGAACTGCCAAGACTTCATGCAAGTCATGGCCAGATGCTGCCAGACGAGGCCGAAACTGAATATCTAAAGGTGGGCAGAAAAATCATCTTAATGTCAAAGAGCCAGAGATTAACTTAATAAATACACTTTACATGCACATCATTTGTATTTGTTTCTAAACATTTTAAGATAAAATGTCATAATAATTTCCAGATTTGTCAGCAACTCCCAGAGTATGGCGTCATGTTTCACCGAGTGGGCAGAGAAAAGCGGCCCGTGGTGGGCGAGTTAGTTTTGGGCGTCTGTGCAAAAGGTATTATTGTGTATGAGATGAAAAACCACCTTCGCATTGTCACCAGGCGTTTCCTTTGGAGGGAAACAGACTCAATATCTACTGGGGTAATGAAGGACTCCTTATTTAAACTGGAAATAATGAAATATACATGAATGAGATCAATTCAATTTATCTGCATTTATATTTGTTTCTTAGCGTCGCAAACTCATTATTGAATGTGGAGGACCAAGTGGTAAAAAACATGGCTTTGTGACTGAGAGCTCAAAAATAGCACAGTACCTTCTTAACCTCTGCTCTGCTCAGCACAAGTTTCACAGTGAGATGACATCACGACAGCTTAACCACAGCTTAATTCCAGGTACAAGATACAATAAGGTTCATTAATGAAGACATTAAACATTCTAACCATTCTCTGCTTCTTTAGATGAGAATGTGGATAAATACATGTCAATATACCAAGCTCGCAACTTAAGACTGAAACAGATCTCATGCTCCGAGGGCATGTTGAACCATGTGGGACTGCCCCCTGGCCAAGCAGACTCTCTGTCCAAGTCCTGTGACGACATCACTGCCAAACTGGAGGCCCGCCTCCGACAGCAGAGAGAGATGAGGCGTGAGATGAGCCGAGAACTGAACAAACAGGCTGAGCATGGAGACATCAGGGATGTCAAAGACAGGTCTTGGAGGTAGCCATGAATTATTATTACTCCACATATAATAATATTATTATTATTAGTAGTAATCTATGTACGTATAAAGAATAAAAAGCAAACTAAGAATAGGTCATATACATGTGTAAAACTATGTTCTTTTTGTAGCACTTCTGAACCCAGACGGATGTCAAATGTTTCTCTGCAGAAACAGGACTCAGAAGCCTCTTCTATACGAGGTGAAAGTCTCTCTACGTTACACATTAAAGGTTCTCTACCTTTAGTGCAGGAGCTTTGAGTGCCTAATGTAGGTGGAAAAGCACGTTTCATAACTTTCAGAGCGCAATACTGCAATAACAACGAGCTGCTAGTTCACATCGACAAAAAGGATACATAATTAAATGCACTGCGCACAGGTCTTTTTTCACACATTTCTGCTTTTACAACATACTGAAGGACAATTGCACAGAAAAACATTACTAAATACTTTAAAGGGCCTTTAATGTTCAGTATCTATGTCATCATATATGATAATACAAAAAACTATACCTTTGAAACAGTATTTAACATTATCAATACAATTTGTGACATTGTGGATATGTCAACTTATTAAATTTGTAATATTACATTTTTGCAGTAGATACCCCAACAAGAGGCACACCAGAGCGAGAGATAGTGTGTGTAAGCCTGAAAAAGGATCCTAAATATGGCTTTGGTGAGTTTTTTCAGCAGTAATCCTATGAACCTGGTGCAATATTAATGAGTGGAATAGAAACTTCCCAAATTGTTTCACATTGTCTCACCTCTCTGTGGTCCTGTTTCAGGGTTTGTGATTGTGGGAGAGGATAATACGGGTAAACTTGACCTCGGGATCTTCATCGCTTCTATTGTACCTGATGGACCTGCGGACAAAGATGGGCGGATAAAACCCGGTAATTAACCACAACATGGGCACCAACAACATAACCCACCAACTCAGCAACAATTACAGAACTGTGCAAAAGAAAAAAGAAAACACAAAAGTATAATATAATACAAGTACATAGTACATGTACACGGATCGGTTTGACAATATTCAAGTTCAATGGCCAAAACCCTTATGGCCAACTAAAAGACTTATTCTTGTGAATAAAGTGTTGATTCACAAAGGCAGAAGACACTGACCTGTTTCCATGAAATTAATGTTATTTTATGTAATGGATCTTTGAAGTTATATTATTGTAAATATTGTACATGTTTTTGTTCTAATCACAGGAGGTCGCTTAATCTCCTTGAATAAAATCAGTTTAGAAGGGGTAACATTTAGTGATGCAGCAGCCATCTTACAAAACAGTCCTGAAGAGGTGGAGCTTATTGTCTCTCAGCCAAAACGTGAGTTCATTGCTTTCCCTTCGAGTTCATACTGTCATATGAGTGTAAATAAATCCTTGTCAAGCCATTGCTATGTATAGTAATGCTGTTTAAAATAACCTCCTGTTCTGTATGTCTGTGCCTGGTGGTTCATCAGAAACCCTCAAGGACAGGACAGGCTCCCTGAGTCAAAGCAGCCTGGGTCTGGCTTTGGAGAGGAGCTTTGGCTCCCAGACCACCCTGAGCGGGACAGAGTATCGTCCTGCAGTGGAGGAGCTGGAGGAGGCCATAACCCTGTCCAACATGGCCACGCCAAAGCTCAGTAAAAGGCTGCATATTCCTGTTGTGCGGATCCATGACGCCCAGGTCAGTGCGCTTCCGCAGAAGTCAAGTGCACATCCATTTGGAGGCAAAGGTCAAGATAGACTACAGTACATCTGGTGTCAATGTGTAGCACTGGGAACACATAATCAAAGAGATATATAAACATTGAGCACAATCGTCAGTGAAACAAAGTTAATTGAAGGTTGTACAATGATAACACTATGAAGTAATACAGACGCCTGTTTGAGGTTTTAAGCACCGGTCATTTAGAATTATCTTAATTAAAATGATTTATGATTGTTTTCTTTTCTTTTCTTTGTTTTTTCAGGATGTTTGTTCTCGCTCTCCCTCAATAATTAGTCTAAAAGGTGGTGAGAAGTTTATAGTTGAGCTGAAGAAGATCAACGGTAGCCTTGGTTTAAGCGTGGCTGTGAGTATTTTCTACTGCGTATACACAGTCTAAATTAAACTCACAGTAACAGTCTGTTTGTCAAAGGGAGGGACAAACACCAACGTGCGCTATGGAGGTATCTACATCAAGACTCTGGTCACTGGGGGAGCTGCCGAAAGAGACGGACGCATTCAAATCGGTATTTTACCTAAATGGCCAGACTGATGTACATACCGTGTGTATTTTTTCACTGCCTCCTCGGTTAACGCTTTAGTGAACAGAACTGATTTCATTTGTGTTGACATCCCCCATCATCACAGTGGTTCCTGTATTGATGTTGCTAATGAAGATGAGCTCTGTATTTGTGAATGTGACAGGTGACAGACTGCTGGAGGTTGACGGGTCGAACCTGAGGGGAGTGACTCACCAACAGGCCGTCGAATGCCTGAAGGGGACGGGAGAGGTGAAGGCATAATTACACACCCATGTGGGGCTCATAGCGTCTCTTTAAATGCATGATTGACAGTGTGAGATCGCTGCTCTGAGATGCAGGCCAGCAACGTTTAAGTATACAGTATGTAATAGAAGCGAAAACACCACAGCATTGATAATAAAAACACTTATTTGCCACAAGGCTGATATGCCATTTAGAGCTGTAAATAATGACAATAAAATGACTGCTAAAAACAAAAGCATAAACATTATGATAGCTTGTCTTGATGAAAGCTAGGTGCAGAAACACACCTCTGGCATATAGAGCAGCAGCAAAGTCTCTCCATTCCCTTCTGCCCTTTGCCTTGTTCTGGGGAAGGCCCTATATGAGGTTACAATCCCTCATCTTACCGAGATTAGCAGGGTTTTTTTTTGGCTTTTTCATAAGAATGGACCCTCTATTGACAAAATGACTTTGTTTGACCTTCATTTTACACACCCAAGTAGCCCTACTCGTTTAAAATACTAAAATTGTATCTGCCTCATAGAAGCAACGTACACTGGAGCTGCTGTGAAATTTCAAAACCAGAAGTCATCGCGGAAAAGCATCAGCCTATTATTCTAATCTGTGACGTTTCTTAATTAATCGTAGGTGGTGAGCCTCCTGTTGGAGCGAGAGCCCACCATAATCCTAGAGCCCAAACCGGACCTGCCCTGCCCCCCCTCGGTACAAACACAGCCCCCCAGGACCGAAGTCTCCATGGAAACGACCTTGAGCGGACGAGCTAAGGACTACAGCTTTGTGACTGATGGTGAGAGGAAACAGCAAGGGACACATATGCTAGCAGTAACATCAGACAGTGTCGGGCGCACACACACACACACACACACACACACACACACACACACACACACACATCGGCAAAGTCCTTTTTAAAGACCCGTGCAACACAAGCGGCGCTCATCCGTCAAGAGCTCATGCAAACATTACCGTGAGTGTAAGTTTATTACGCCGCGCTTTCCGAACCATT
>OMNZ01003204.1:0-12575 GCA_900303255.1 Lesueurigobius sanzi | reverse complement strand
TAATCTGAAAAATGATTGGTCAGAGCAGTGCATAGAAAATAAATGGTCACTTAAACTCTAAGGCAGGTGATGGTGTGGCCAGGTGATTTGAAATGACGATGGAGGAATGGTAATCCAATTATACACTCAATAATAAAGGCATAACGTGCATTAAAATAAAAGTACAATATTTTATCGCAGTGTAGTTGTAATTGAAAGGGGTATTGCGCCATCAGGTGGTGCAACCGCCCCCTGATACCTTTTTTTGATATTCCCTCAGAAGTCGAGGTTTGTTTTGTATGCGGCCCAATTATTAACAATCACAGTATAAACCACCCTACACAATCTCAATATAGTAGTGGTATGTCATAATTGTAATCAATAATGTATAGTTGAATTGGGATCAAATACTTTTACTTTTTAAGTAAATTTTTCTCAGGATACTTTTACTTACGTAATTTTTTTGACCCAGTAATTGTACTTTTACTTAAGTAATAAAGGTGAGTACATCCACCACTGGAAATACACTATCAACACATTATAAGTCTTCTGTCTCATTAAACACGCTCATTATTTACAGAGTATGTTCGTACCTTGAACACTTTGGGTTTGTCTTCGTCTGCTCCGCTCTTCTTTGTGTCTGGACTGGTGGGGCACACCTCAGGGTCCACCATGCAGACATCTGGATGCGGAGAGCGAGGAGAGTGGTCCGACCTGGTTACTGGAGGAGGGTCGTAGCTCCGAGCCTTCTCCACTGACATGTACTGCTCATCTTCAGACTCTGCGTTCGAGTCTGAGTTCCCAGACTCGTCTGAGGTGGGGGGGGTGTCCTCGTTTGCCAGCAGACACCCACGTTCCTGAGAAACGTCAAAGATTGAGTTACTGTTAATCATTCAGATGGAACATGTCTACTGTTTGTTACGAATGGGGAATATTGATACCTCCACCTTCAGGCTGTGAGGGACTAACATAAAAATAAAAAGTAGAAATGTCATTTGATTCTAACAATAGTTGAGAGTAGGGTTGGGCGATATGGACCTCAGCATGTATCACGCTATTTGTTGGTATGTATCACGATATGACGATACGAAATGATAATTTCAACGGATCCTTGTATAAAAAGATATAAAACTTAAACCCATATAATAAAATACACTTGCCTCAAATTGAAAATTTTCTTTGGGCTTTGGCGAGCAGCGCAGATCTCCGCGAAAATCAGTGATGATTATGAGGTAATGCACACATTTAAATCAGTACAATGCCCTGATTCTATACTTGAAGATGTAATCTGTTATATGTATTTTTTAGTGCTGTCAAAAATATTGCGCTATTATTGCATTAACTCAAACCAATTTTAGTGGCATCATTTTGCGCGATCAATGCCGCCCATGCGTTGCCGAACACTTTAGCGAATATCTCCGTGAGTAAATGTCATAGAGACTTACGGTTTTTTGCGTTAGGAAGAGGGTTTGCACTTTAAAATGAGTCCTTCTAGGCCACCGGGGGGCGATGCAACGTTGCATTGAAAATCTGCACTTTACTTTCCACAATCGCCCCGTGGATTCAAAACGGTACTAGATAAAAACTTGTTTTCTGTTTTCATAGAACATGGAGTTTGGAGCAACATTTGTACCAAAAATGAGCATGCAAAATTTGCAAATCTATAGGGTAACGTTTATTTTATTAATTTATTTTTAATCAAAAATACAAATATATGGAGAGTAAACACAGATGGCACATAGAAGGTCAGGTTTATAGTTTTTATGTTCATAGAAGCAAATCATTTTATTTTTATTTTTTTTAATTTATCCTTTATTTTACAGGTTGGTCCCTTGAGACTCAATGTCTCATTTACAAGAGAGACCTGTTTCAAAACATGCAAAATACAAACAGAACAAATACAAGTATAAATGGTGGAATAATATCTTGCCCAGAAGGTAATGGGCAGTGATTAGGTGTGAATAGGGTCGTTGAGACCGAGACTGACAGCAGAGGTGGTTTTCTCTAGCCTGTAGAACAAAGAGATGTGGGACTTACAGGTAAACTCCTCCTACTGGTCTTTATAAGGTCCATTGGCGCTTGCTCAGTGCTGACGAAGCTCTTTGGATGAAGAGCTACACGTCCTACACTTCAACTGCAGTGTACAGATGAAGACTGAAGAATCTTTGCCTATGATGGACAACTCCTGTACGACTGAGAATTTACACAGAATAATAACAATAATATTGTTATCATAATTAATACCACTATTTATTTTTTATTTTTGTTTTTTCCTCCAGTAAGGCAGTGACTGTGGAAGGCATTTCTTAGTCGTGCTCAAGTCCTGAGGAAATCATTAATGATTTACATAACTTTGAAGATTTTACTTACTTTATTTATTTTTTGCACATGGGAAGCACTGTTGAAGATTTCAATGTTTGCATTTTAGTAGAAATACTGTCACAGAATTACTGATACAATGCACAGGTGGTTAAATGATCAGGCGACTATAACTTACAGCCTGACACAAAAATCTTATTTTGTCTTAAACAATGACAAAATAATTCTAGTCGATGAAATTAACATTCCCACCCACCTGTGGTGACTTGATGCTCAGCTGCCCCTCCTCTTCCTCCTCCTCTTCTTCGTCATCGCTAATGAACTGCCTCATGCTCGGGTTGATGAAGGACGGAGAGAGGTCATGTTTCGCCGAGTATCCGGGTGATTTCCGACTCGACGCAGCGCCCATTTTACTCTCCTCGTCATCGCTGTCCTGCTGACGCCCAAAATACTCCTCTTTGCTCTGGTCCTTCTTCTCCCCGAAGCTCAGGGACATGTCCGGCCTGACCTGTGGAAACTCGGGCGAGAAATACGGAGGCTTGTCGCTGTAGCTGGGTGGGGAAGATTTGCCTGTTGCGCTGTAGCTAGGCGGAGAAGCTTTGGCTGTCGTGCTGTAACTTGGCGGAGAAGCTTTGCCTGACGCGCTGACAAATGAACTTGCGCCAATCTGCTCTGTTTTGGATAGGGACAGTGGCCTGGCGGGATGCTCAGGCTCCATTTCAACCTCTTCCTCAAACTCCTGACGGTAATGCGGGGGTGAGTCTCCGGGCACCATCATCCGGGACTTTGACTTGATCTCCCATTCGTACGCGGTTGATTTGAACATCTCCTCCTTTGATTCAGTTTTGGTCACTTCCACTGCTTTTGTTGAACTGATTTCGACTTTCTCCATGCCAACGGTGGTTGGGTCTTTGGTGGCTCCCGGGCTGGATTTTTGTACAATTTTTCGCATGTACGCATCTTCAGCATCATCCTCTTCCTCGCTTGTGTCTGTCTCCTCGAAATAGTGCTTTCCTTCGGTTTCAGGTCGTGGGGAAGACGTTATCCCAAACAGAGCTGCACTTGCGGCTTCTTTTTCTTTAGAAATTTCAACAAATCCTTCCCTTTTCATTTCTGTGTAAGAAATTCCAGATTTTTCAGGCGCAGAATCCTTAGAACAAGTTCCAAAGTCTTTCCCAGTTGCTGATGCTAGTCCGATCTCACCAAACTGTTCTTTTATTGATTCTTTCTCTTTTGGAGATTTGTCGCACGTAAATTTAGGGAACCCACCATACTTTTCTTGTGATACGTCCGCAGTGTAAAGCCCAAACTCTCCAATTTTCCCTTTAGATGTTGCTCCGAATCCGGTGGTTTCCATGGACGGCATTCCAAACTTTTCTTTGGATGATTCCGAAGTGTAAAGCCCAAACTCCTCCGCCTTACCCGGTTTGAAGAAGCATTCAGATTTTGCATGCATCTCCTTCCCGGGTTGAGTCGCTTGCATTAAGGACTTCTCTTCTAAAACTTCTAAATAATCATCTTTCACTCGTTCCAAAGTCGGCGATTCGGAAGCTGGAGTCTCTAAATCTTCAGCGAATTGGCGGCTTGTTGTCATGGAAAGAGATCCCGATGTAGAGGAGGAGTAGCTGTATGCAGAAGACGATGAATATGCCGCGGTGGATGGATATTGGAAACTAGAATCTGAAGTAGTTTTGCTCAAAATCTCTGGCGTTTTTTGCTTGTCAAACTCTGTCTCGAAATCCTCTTTCTCTTGTTTCTTCTTTTCAAATTCAAACGGCAAAGTAGAAGCTGTGAATCCCGGAGAGATGGAGGATTTTTCACTAAAATCTGATTTTGTTTCTGTGTCTTTTTTGTCTTGTGAGAATCCTAAATCTTTAGCTCCACTCGATTCTAATTTATCTGTTGAGTATTTGCCAAATTCAGTAACTTTTTCAGCTTCTTTGAGGCCTACTTCGATTTTTTCCTTGCTGTCTATTTGAGATTCTTGAAGCTTACTAGTTTCAGTTGGTTTAAAAAATTCTGATGGTTTTGCGTTACTTGCGTCTTCTTTCTGGTTTGTAATTTCTTTGTACGAATCCTCAAATGTGGAAGTGAAACCACCATAAGTAGACGTTTCAGGTTCCGATTTTTGGTCAGATTTATCTAAAATTCCAAATCTGAGTGAGACTGGTTTGTCGGCTGCTCCTAAACTAAAATCTTTATCATATTTGGAAGATTTCTCTGGCGAACTATCTTTAAATTGAGTTTCCTGTTTGTCCTTTTCAAATGTTGCAGAAATTCCAGATTTGCTTGAAATTTCTGACTCACTTTTCCCTTGTGAAATATCTTTTGTTTTGTCACACGCTGGGGACACAGTGGTTTTGCTCATTTCTTGCTCTTTGAATTGTGTTCCTTGCAGTGTAGTTGCTTCAACTTTGTCAACTTTGTTGTCTGCCATTTTCTCATCTTTTTCTTTCTTCATGTCATCTTTAGCATCTCCTTCTACCTTTCCTTGGCTGTTATAACCGTACCCTGCGAACGAAACAATAAACTCTGGTCTGTTTGTGTCAACCCGAGTTGGCGAGGGGCTTTTAGACGAACTCCCGGACGCACTTTTGGAGTCACTTTTCGTTTCTTTCTCTGACGTGTCTTTGGCACCTTTCTCCACATCTTCCTCCTCTGATTCCTCCTCAGTCTCCTCTCCCTCCTCTTCCTCCGATTCCGTCTCAACATCATCATAATCCTCCTCGTCTTTTGCAGTTAATTTGCGTAAATCCACTTCTAAACTTTGCTGGAATCGTTCCGTTTTGTCCGCACTCAGTGATACCGTGGATAACTCTGGTCGATCGGCTACAGATGGGAAGCTCCTCACTCTGACCTCCTCGAAGTCTTTATTGTCCTCTTTCTTGGCATCGCATTTCTCATCGGATTCTTGTCTGAATGACTCAGATTCCACAGAGCCGTAGCTAAACGTTTTCCCATGAACATACGGCGTGTCCTGGCGCATATAAATCTCCTTCTTTTTCTCTTTTTCGGGGTAATCTCCAGCTCCAAAATGGACGCTTTTCTCCTCATCCATCTTGCTCTCTCGCTCCACAAAATCATCCTTTTTCTCATCTTCTTCATCTGAATATTTTTGCACTTTTTCTTTCTTTCCGGCTCCAAAATCGTCATCAAGGAAGCATCCCTCTTTCGCCTCCATTAGTTTAGCTTTCACAGTTGGCTGCAGCTCCTTTTTGTCATAGAATTCCTCCTCCTCCTCTTCTTCTTCTGATTCCGATTCCCCGGAAGCTACAAATGTTCCGATGTAGGACGTGCTATCAGAAATAGTGACAGATTTCTCGCCTTTTTCTGTTTCAGTTTTGCAAAGTGGCTTGTCTTCAGTGGGAGACGTGAGTTTGACTGTGCTGTCGTCAGGACTTGGGCAACGATCGTCACTGTGTCTTCTAAAGTCTAGACCGGGAACGGGCGGAGAAACTGGAGACTTTGTGTGGGAATCTGTCTTCGGGGGAGAGCCAGAGTGAAAACCAACTTCCTGTTGAGGTTTTGAAGGGAATTCAGTGTCAAATGTAGGAGACACTGGCTTTGGTAAGTCTTCCTTTGGTTTCAAATCATCTAGTTTTGTTGAGAAGGTTGCCTCAGCTTCATATTTTGGAGGTGAAGCTGGTTTTGCTAAATCTTCCTTTTCTTGCTTTATTGAGAAATCACCTAATTTTGCCTGGAAACTCGACTCTGCTTGTTTCGGAGGCGATGAAGGTTTCAAAATGTCGTCTTTTTCTACTTTCAGTGCATAATCATCATGTGTTGGTGGGAAACGCTGCTCTGTTTCAAACTTAGAAGGAGGAGAGACTGGCTTTGCTTTATCTTCTTTCTCCTGATTTGATGATGAGAAATCGTCTACTTTTTGAGGGACACTTGGATGAACTTGTTTGGAAGGAGATCCAGGTTTAAAAGTGTTTTCCATTTCAGAGTTTGGTTTAAAGTCCTCCTTGTCTTTAGGAGAGACGCTTTGCTCTATGTCATATGTTGGAGGAGAAGCAGGCTTTGCTATATCCACTTTTTCAGGTTTGAAATTGCCAGCTTTTTGTGGGAAAGTGTCTTCTAGTTCAGATGTCGGAGGAGAAGCCGGTTTTGCTACATCTTCTTGCTTTGGTTTAAAATCGTCTAGTTTTGTCTGGAAACTAGGTTCTACTTGTGCCAGGTGAGATGCAGGTTTCAAAATGTCTTGCTTTTCTTCTTTTTGTGCAAAATCATCAACTTCATGTGTGAAACCTGGGTCTGCTTCATACTTGGGAGGAGAGACTGCCTTTGATAGATCTTGCTTTTCCTGTATTGGTTTTTCAGGTTCATCTTTCGATTTTGATGTAAATTCGTCAAGTTTTGAAGGCAAAGCAGGTTTGAAAACATCTTTCTCTAGTTTTGTTGGAGATGGTTCATTTTTCTGAGCAGAACCACTCTTAACAAACTCATCTTTGTCTAATTTTGTAATGGAACTTTCTTCTTCTGGTTTAGGTGGGAAATCGTCTAGTTTAGGCAGGAAACTTTTGTCTTTTTCCACTGGTTTTGACGTAAATATTTCAGATTCAACTGATTTGGAAGGCGGACTTGTCTTGTCCTTATCCAGTTCATCTAGTTTGTCTATTTTTGCTGAAAATGCGTCTTGTTTTTCGACTCTGAACGCCTCGTCTTTTTGCATTTTGGGCGGGAAACCTTCCTCTTCCACGGATTTGGGAGTTTGTGCCTGTTTGGCCTCCTGCTCCTGTTTGGTCTTGAGTTCGTATCCTTCCTGCAGTTTTCCCAGTGGAATGTCAACGTTTGGCGTCTCGTCTTCTTCCTCCTCGTCCTCGTCCTCCTCTCTTGCCCTGGTGTCCATTTCGGGAATTGCAGGCTCGTCGGAGGAAGGGGACTTGAAACACTTATCGTCTTCCAAAGAGGATGTTGGTGAAATCGTCCCGGCGGAATGTAAGTAGTCCTTGGCGAGGGCTGATTTGGCAAGCTGGTTGTTAGCTTCCGTGGGCTGCGCCGTCACGATGTAAGATTGGTCTTCAGTTGCGAATGACGAGAGTTTATCGTACTCTGTGATTGACGTTGCCGAAGAAACATGTTCCTCCTCTGCTAACGGCGCTGAGATGACTACAGGATATGGAGCCAGCTCGGGCTCCTGCGGCAGAAACGGAAACGCTTTCGGTTTGGCGTCTTCATATCCGGTGAAAGTGGCTCCAGATTTCAGCTCTTTCACGCCGTGGATCGAGTCGAAACTACCTGGAATATCGGGAACGCACACATTGCCAACGTTGTAGCTCAGAATGCGATCTTCCGTCTCCTCGTGGATCTCCTCCTCATCTGAAATGGTCTGCTCCGTCTCGGAATAACCCGGAATGGTCTCATCCTGAATGTAGGAAAACTGCTCCGACTTGACCTCTTTGTCCTCTGTTTTTCCCTTTATCAACTGTGCCTCCTCTGTTCCCTCCACTTCTGCTTTTTCAATCACGTCTTCATCCTCAGAACTCTCGCTCTTCTTCACAAATGTATCCTCCTTTCTCACATCCTCCTTTTGCTTCTCTTTCGCCTCCATTTTCGGACTTTCTTGTTTGGACACAGTGGCGACCATTTTGTCTTCCTCCTGCTTCAGTGCCTCGAAGTCTTGTGTCAGATCTTCGGGCGAGGATACAGCAGATCGATCTACCGACACCTCTACAGCTTTCACCGCCTCCTCCGCCACTTTCTTCTTTTTCTTGATGACTTTCTTCTCCCCTCCGTCCTCCTTCATCGCCTTGTTCTTGTCTGTCTTGGGTTTGGCCTGAGTCTTGGCTTTGTGCAGTGTTTTTCGGACCTCTGGAGTCAGCGGCTTCAGGTCCGGTTTGGTGATTTTGCGCAGCTCTGGCTTTTTCTCCTCCTTCACCTTCTTTTTCACCTCTTTCTTCTCATCTTTTTTAACTTTATCTTTCTTCTCCTCTTTATCTTTTTTGTTTTTATCCTCAGCTTTCTTTTTTGTCTTTTCTTCTACCTCCTTCGTCTTCTTGTCCAAAGTTTTTGAAGAAATCTCTTTTGCGATCTTGCTCTTCTCCACCTCTGTGTTCTTCTTCTGTTTGCTGGCTTTCGAACTCGGCTTCTTTTCCTCCTTTTTCTCCTCCTTTTTCTCAATTTTATTTTCTTTGACGATCTCCGGCTTCACCTCTTTCTCCTCCTCGTGGCTCGTGGTTTCCTTTTTCGGTTTGGGTTTAGGTGAGGACTTCAGGCTCTCTTTACTGTCCGTCCTGGATCTTATCTTGGTTTGCTTTAGAATTGGAGGAGGTGCCCCACTCGCGATATCCTTCTGCGTCGCCACTGGGAAACGCAAAATGTCTAGATGTTTTAGCTTCTCCAAACCTTCGAAGATTTTGTTTTGCGGTGCATTGCCTGGGAACAGAACTCGGACAATCTTTTCTGTCGCTTTATGTGGGATCCAGACTATCAGAGCGGTTACTGAAGTCAAATATGGAACTGAAATCTCTGCCTCTTTCCCATTTGCTAAAGTAATTCCAGTTTTCGCCTTGCTGTTCCCGGCCCATTTCTGCATCAAAAACTGCATCTCTTTGCTTTCTTTCACTGGGTTGAGCACGTACATGTCTAGCTTTCCCACTCCAAGTTTGTGGAACAGCGTGATAGGTTCAATGGTGTTGCTGACAACACGATGCAGCGGTTCTGGAGAGATCCCAAGCTTGTTCAGATACTGCAGGGTCAGCGAAGCCTCCTCGATGCTACGTTTAGCCTTTAGCGCTGATTCCGGAGTGCGTAACTTCTCTGGAACATTAAAAAACACAATTCCCAACTCTGGAGAGATTAAGTTCTTGGTCCAGTCTCCATTACTGCCCTGATTCTTCTCTTCTTCCTCCTTCTCTGCGATTTTCCTCTGGAACAAGCCGTTAATTCCCGGTAAGTTGTCTGCACCAATGTGCGTGAGCAGCACTGAGTCGATCCGGTCCAAGTGGCGCACCAGTTTCCAAAAGCAGGACTTGCGATCGGAGCCACCGTCAACCAGTATGTTGAACCCGTTGACAGCAAAAAGTGCAGAATCCCCACGACCTCCAGGGAAAATGTAGCAGCACGGTTTGGAGAGCTTCAGGAATCCACCAGAGTTGGGAGGCTCCAGCAGCTCGAACGGGGAGGGCACGTCCACCGTTTCAGAGACGTACTCTGTGAATTCCGTGACCCCATCCATCTCTGCGTTTTGGGGAGCCTGCAGAGGCGAGGAATCCGGAATGAGGCGGAATTGAATGTGAGTAGAGAGAGGATCTGTGTTGTAGAATAGAGAGGTCCACTCGGAGTCGCTTGGAGCACAGACGGAGAGATGAATTGGAGGAGAGGCGTCCGACAAGGCTTCGGAAACCTGCGAGAGAGAGAGAGAGAGAGACGGGTGAAGGCTGACGACTAGTAAATATCTCTGTGAGGAAATGCCCTAGAATGTTTTTTTACATTGGGAAGAGGAGGGTAGAGGCTTTAAAATTAGCCCTGCCATGTTCGTTCTCCAAATCCTCTACTAACGGTACTAGATTAAAATGTTTTTTTTTGCCTCTGTTTAGATCAGGGGTGTCAAACACGCGGCCACATCCGGCCCGCGAGATGATTTCAACCGGCCCAGGGCTGGTTGGCCATAAATTTCTGAACATGTCAAAAAAAAAAGTAAGTCTCTAGCCCATTCCTGTCCGGAGTTATGAATGTTTAAAGAAATACCCAAAATGCTAAATTCAGCCACTAGGGGGCAGCCTAAATTTAGGAACGAATTCCACACCTGTCCAGCAGAGGGCATTGACGCTGTACGATTATAAACGCTACATACACAGAAGCTGTTCTGTTACTGGCAAAAGTTTTGCTTAAATAAGTAGTAAATAGTATGTATGAATATAAAAACAATAAAGTAATGCCAGCTTTAAAATTGAGTGTTGGTATTTTAAGAGTAAAGTAATAATAATGAGCTTTGTGTTCTCATTTTTATCATTGTGTAAAAAGATTAAAATAGAATATGGTCATCTAAAATACACCAGATTACACTAAATTACATTTGGGTAATTCAAAATTTCCTGGTGACACAGGCTGCAATACAAGTGTAAGCCATTATTATTACTTATTAGGCTGCAGTCCTGTAGGGCCCAGATGAATTTCAAAATGTCAATCAAATGTGCTGAATTATCACAGTGCTCATTATTATTAATCATTTATTGAAAACATGTTTTGTCAATAGTATTTTCCTGTTTACAATATATGCGGCCCCCGACCTGCCATTGTACGTGAATTTCAAAATCAGTTTGACACCCCTGGTTTAGATAGAACATGGAGGGCAAAAGTGAAGTATCATTTGTTAGGCCGTAAGGTGAACCATGAAAAGTCACTCAGAAAATGAATCCCATCCCACGGAAAGGGAACTACAAAATCTCCAATTCATAAATAATAACGAGTCAATGTTAAGCTAAAAAAAAATTGGTCGCTAAATATCCTGCCAATTATTCATACCGAAGCATTTAATGCAGAACTACTTTCTTCAGGCGTAATAAGAAAAACACTGAAGAAAGTAGGCAAAACCCAAAAGCAAGACCCCATAAACGGTGTTACATGGATATTACTTCTATGAGGCACGAGCCATTACAAGATTTTACCACCACACGGTGGAATATACAGGATCAGCATACAGCAATGGCTTGGGCTGATCGGTGAGTCTCGGAATGCGACTGAACACTACAAACACCGCCTTGATCTGGAGTTTGAGAACCTTCCCGAGGATGGAGCTTTCCATCACACATGCTATAGTAGATTTATGGATAAAAATGCCATAGCAAAAGCGGAAAGGCGTCTCGTTCGTGTCCCACAATAAGCGAGGTCCATCAACTAGCACTACTAGCATGTCACCTCCTCCGAGCCTGCCTGTGTCGAGTTCTGGCCCCATCCTACCTGCTCTGTGCATAATATGCAAGAAAAAGGAGAAATACATAATCAAAGCAGGCAAATGACAAAGGTAACCTCTGTCAAAGGCAGAAACATTAACAGCAGGTAAGCTAAATCCAATCCCCACCCACCCCAATGAGTTTTCAGCTCTTCAGAAAACTATCCTTTTGTTTCTTCAAGGCCAGTTGCAGAAAGCTGCTGAATTGAAGGAAGACCATAGCATTCTTCTGCATATTAAAGACCAGTATTGGGAGTAACTCATTACAAAAGTAACTACTTACAGATGTATATTACTTTTTCAGTAACTGGGTAATATAATATATTACTTAAACAAAATACAGTAATATATTAGTTATTACAATTCAAGTAACTCAAGTTACTTCAAGTTACAAGTGCAACTCCCCCCAAATAAGATGCAGCACCAAATCAAGTTCAAGGATACTGGCGTAGACGTGACTTGTGTAGCTAGCTAATTTAGTGAATGGAGACGACTGAGGAAAAGGAAATCTTTGATTACACTTTAGCTCGGTGCAATTATTATCCCTTTTTTCAGTTTATATTTTGCTAAAAGTAACTCAAAAGTAACTCAAAGTAGTGTAACTGAGTTACATTTTTGAAACAGCAATATGTAATACAAATGATTACATTTTTAAAGCTGTAACTAGTAATATAGAATATATTACAATGTTTAAGTAACTTTCCCAACACTGTTAAATACAGAGACTGTGTGGCTGTGGAGGTGCAGCACCACAAGAGCTGTTACCAACAGTAGTACACCTGGTACAGTATGTTCTTTATTATTATACTGTATTTTTTTGAAAGGCTACTAACTTCACATTACATAAGTAAACATACAATATATTTCCCTTCTGTTGTATGTGAACAGAATAAGAGCACATATTATAGTTTTTATTTACTTCTGATTTATGTGTCCACACATGTACCATTGGCACCTTGTGTGGTTTGTGATGTTGTGTACCTTTCTTTGCCATCTTTGGTTTTAAATTTGCTGTATGGCAGCCTATAATTTGTACCAACTCCACTACTCTGCTGATTTGTGAAAGTGGTTACACCAGCCACAACAGTAATGAAGGCCACCTGCATGCTTTTTATAGTACTCCTGTGACTCAGAATTGTTGCTTTGTTGTGTTGCTGACAGGATCTATTATAGAAGAGGTTGACCCATGATTTTCCTCAGCTTGTGCTTCACATCCCCACCAAACGCAACGTCTTGTGAGCTGGTTTTGTAAGAATGACGTGAAAGCAGCCCAATGAGGAAGTAAATAGTGTGAGGTGCAGAGATAGGAAAACGATGACTTGTATTGTTATTACGGTAAAAACTTTATGGCTACATGGTGTTATTAGCAAGTCCACGTTGA
>OMNZ01003185.1:0-10236 GCA_900303255.1 Lesueurigobius sanzi | reverse complement strand
CATCATCTGGGCTTTCCCAAATAGTTTAATGGCACAGTAACCTTAGTGTATGTAAACTTATGACTTTCAAGAAAATAATAAAAAATTGTCTAAAAAATGATCTCTGTCATTATTCAAGCATTTAGCAAATAGAAATAATTTTGGTTTTCCTGGTTGACCTAAAACAGGAAACGTTTATTTTGATTTCATGTCAAACAATGACAAAAAAAATGTGTGTGTCTTTTTATACAGTGTATGTAAACTTCTGGTTTCAACTGTATATACTGTAATTGTTTCTATGATAAGATTTAGATTTTCCTTATAGACTCTTGTTAGCGTTTTATCATTTTTAGGTTCTTCCAGTGCTTCCTCTGAGGGGGCCCTCCGCCTCAGGAGCGGTTGTCAGCTGTGGCTGCCTGGATGCTGGCCTGTGGGTGCCCGGGTGGAGGTGTGGTGTCTCTGCCTCCTCTGGGTGCCCCGGCTCGGTGCCTGGTGGCTGGAGCTGTTGTGCTGCTCCCGACGCAGACGGCTCCTCTGCTGGCACTTCCTTACCTGGTTCATCTGAACTCAGCCTTATGTACTTACAAGGTTTTTACTTGCACAAATCCTGGTGTGTGTGTGTGTGCATGCATGCGTGTCTGTGTGTGTATGTCCGTGTGTCCGTGTGTCTGTGTGTGCGCATTTGGATGAGCGTGCGAATATTTGATGAGTGTGACAATTGTCTGTTAAATGTACATGTAAATTTGTGGGGGGTGGGGGTGTAATTGAATGATCTGTTTTAATGTGTTTTTAATCTGTAAAGTGCTTTGAGCTGCATTTTGTATGAAAAGCGCTTCATAAATACAGTTTTGATTGATTGATTGATTGATTGAAGATTGACTCTTTTAATGTTGATTCCTCCTCAAAAACACACCTAGCCTATTAGGATTTAACCGTATTCAGTTTGAGTAATCCTGTTTACCAATGCCATTTCTTCTTCAACCGTATGAAGTACACTGCTTTGAGCTGAAAAAACAGACTAATCCTCCACATTTTCAAACTCCATCAATCATATTTGGTCCAGTTCTGAAGTCGAGGTGTGTTCATCGAGGCGCCATTCAATTGCTAGCACACCGTTAGGCTATAAATCTGCATTTTCTGTTTTACTGCCTTTATTTGACATTATGCTGAGGTGCCAAAATGAATGTTTTGAAAGTGACAATTATGCATATGTAAAATTTAAAACAGGATTTCAGCATATATGCATGAACAGGTGGGACGGGACCCAAAAGTGGGCTGCGGAAACATATTCAGTGGGTCCCTAGGAACATTTCTTTCAATATTTATCCACTGCAAAAGCATAAAAACTATTGATTCAATTAAAATTGCTATTTGAAAATGATTTTGATAATCATTTTAAATTATAATTTGTGGGAAAGTCCAGGATTTCACATTTTATATAACAAATTAAATTGTCATTGTCATCCCAGTGTGATAGTGGATCCTGATGCCACACCAGCTGAGAATCACTGCAATAAAGTGTATATTTACAATAAACAACACAAACTTTAGACACTGTAACCCCCTAATGCAACCAAAGAAAGCCCTAGCACCACCACAGACGTACAGCTTGAGAGCCGTTGCTGTATATTATACAATTTGTCAGGGAAACTGTCTGAACTTGAAGGGTTTTTTTCTCCCACAAGCCGCCCACCCGCTGTTCACATTTCCGATCCCCCAAACGCACAGACCACAGCGGGCTCCATCAAAGATCCATTTAGTTTCACTGGGTTGCATCTGTGAGGAATCAGGTCAGCAGTCAGCATTTGCTTATTAACGCTCGCCAATCCAGGGGCCCAGTCCATTCATCACGCAGCCACGACACTGTATAATCAACCTTTCAAGTACGCGGCTCAAAGTTAACACAAGACGGGCCGCGCTGGAGCTGGGGAGCTGGGTTTGTCCGCAATCCACGACGGGATCCTTGGCATTCACAAAGACTCCCCTTAGTTCAAGTTTGTACCACTCAAGATAGACGAAGGTTGTAATTTCATGCATCAGAAAATATTTTATTAGCATTAGTCAATAAAGTCGACAAGATGCACTGCAGCTGATCAGTGATGGACAGATATTGATGACAACTTTGCGAGTGCCCACAAACGGTCACGTAGGGAACTATAGTGAGGGGGAAAACAAAGCACCAAAATAGCTAATCCTTCCAACTGCTCCACAACTACTTTACACTGAATTATGGATGTATGTTCAACCAAATAAAGATACAGGGAAATGGAGAGGAACACAGGGGTTCAACAACCCATCCATCCATCCATTTTCTTCCGCTTTATCCAGGGCCGGGTCGCAGAGGAATCAGTCTGTGCAGAGATGCCCAGACTTCCCGATCCACGTACACCTCCACCAGCTCTTCCTGGGAAATCCCAGGCGTTCCCCGGCCAGCTTAAAGACTGGTTCAACAACCCAATTCACCATAATGTTAATATAGGTAAATTTTTACTATATTTTCTTTATTTTTCTTTTATTTTCTATTTTACTTTACCTATAGCTCGAACAACTCGGAAATGTTTTTGTGTATCTGTTTGTGGTGTTAAACTCCGGAATAATTTGAGTATACAATACACACAATGCCAGAATGTTCATAGATTTAAGTCTTGATATAAGAAAATGGTCTTGTCAGGGCATATGGGTAAATATGTCTCAAAGTCTACTTCTTCCTCTCCAAGGCCCCTGCATATTATGGCTACTGGAACATTCAACAAAACATTGTTTACTTGTGTGTGTTGTTCTTAAACTAATCTAAATGTTATGATAATGATATATATTTTCTGACATGTCATATCACAATGAGTGATATGACATGATATGAGTGTAGTGGTATGCTGTATGAAATAGCCTTGTCACATGTCACTGTAATCTGTAATTGTTCTACGTAAATGCCCTGTATCTCTCTGATGTTGTGCAGGCGATCAATGAACCCTGTACACGAAGTCACAGCAGCACGTCAATGCAAGCCAAATAGTCCTTGCCACAGAAAGAAATAGATTACAAACATATTTTTCATTCTCTTTAGATTCTCCTTTGACATAATCTCTGACTCTGAAGATATTCGCTCAACCAGAACTGAATCCAAAATCTGATGATAGACTTTTTCTTCTGTTTTTCTGACAGAAGCAGCAGAAAAGCTCATTATGAATGTGTGAATGGGGGTGAGAATAAATACGTTTTCTTCCTTCCCACTCCTTTTCAGGCAATTAATTTGATTTTTTTTGTCAACTCACGCCGTGTTTTGTTGTTGTTGTTTTTTTGCCTGAAATAAATAAATAAAATTAAAAATGCTTCCGAGTGTCGGTTTTTCACTTCTGGTGTGGGTTACCAGGCTACAGATTGTCTAGTAGACTTCTTTCTAACCTCCAGTTTAGAATAAACAGGGGAGACTAGTCTGGACGCCAGGCTAGACAATCTGCTAATTTTTTAAGGTAAAACTCTTAACAAAACATTCATAAGGTCCCCAGTTTGACTCGACTTTGTGTGTGGTAAATATGCTTTTAGTCTGCCAGGAAATACCCCCAAAAAGTGAAAATTACAATAGTGATTCCCATAACAAGCTTCCATCCCCCTCGCTAGGCCACGTATGACGCATTGCCGACTATCAAAAGCAGAGGACAAATTTACAGGGACAAAATAACAACCCTTTTAGTAAAAAGTGCAAACATGATTCGTGCATTGCTAATGATCTTTGGAAATTTATGGAATATTTTGTATTGTGATTTTTTTAATTACATGATCCTCTACAAGTTTTGCATAAAATCTGCTTTACAAATCAGTTATTATTTGCGTATACTATTCTCTGAAGTGCTAATGAACTAGGGGTGGGCGATACAGTGGTGGAAAGTAAGAAAGTAAAAAGTAAAAGTACATGTTTTTTTACTTCATTACATTTCAATCAGTATTCTTTCCACTAATGTTTAATAGGATCAACAGTAAAAGCATTTATGAGAAGTATTCATAATAAGCACACATACAGTATTATGAATGAAAAGGAGCAGAAAGAAGTAATAACATAAGCCTGATTCACACATGCACCATCAGCAGGACAATCAGGCTAAAGGCAGGATAAAGGCAGGGTTTCATTCCAAATATCCTGCCATTACCAGGAGAATGTCCTGCTAAGGATGCATGTATGAATCTGGCTTTATAACGTCTGCCCCTTATCAACACAAAATAATAAACATTTCCGGTGTGATTTTGCCTTATTAGTAATTAGCTTTAACCCTGGTTTAATCCTGGGTTAGACCTGGTTTTGTAACAAAAACATGATTCTTCATAAAAAATATACAGCACATATAACTCTTTCAGTAGTTTGAGAAATCAGTGTGAAATATATAATGTACATTTGTAAGTAAATATTTGTATCCTTTTTTGACTTTTCATCGGATGTTTTTATTTTACAAAATTTGCTCCAATATCTGTGTCCAATATCTTTCACTTATAAAAAGTACAGAAATTCTTCCACCACCGGTGATATGGCATAAAAAAATAACACAGTTTTCTTCGGCCTACATCCCAATTTTGATTTAATCACAATTTATGTGCTAAAGCCACCTGTTTCTTCTAAAAGTTCACACTTCACTGTGATAGCTAAAATCCCCTGCCACTCACTCAGAGCTGCCGAGACCGAGCAGCAGCAGCAGCAGCGACTGGTGAAAAGCGTCTGTATTTGAGCACAAAGCAAGCATTAAACACTTAAAAAAAAACACTGAATCACAAAATGACAATATCATGAATTGTCAAAGGAAGCGGATTTGTTTTTTGTTTTTTTTAATCGCCAATCAAGAGTCTAATATATACAGTAGCACACAAGACGCAGACTTCAGGTGGATTGACAGTGACACCGTTTTTGGAAAATGCACCTTCCTGCCCCTCACCGCTCCGGTACTTTGTGTCCCGTGTTGCGTCAGAAGCCAATGTGACAGGAATCTGCGCGTATCGAAAAGCGGATTGGCACCGATAGGCCGCTTTATTCCCCCTATTAAATCTGGATAATCCCAAATGCTTAGCTCGCCACCAGCCTCTCCCCTTCTGCCCCCACAAATCTTCCACTTGCAAATGAATCAGTTCATAATCTGCCTCCAACCCAGGTACGAGGTCTGCTGGTTCTCTTACGCAAATATCCAACAGCGCAACGTCCCCGAAGCCCTGTGTTTAATGCAGGAGCGCGGTAGACAGTCATTTTGGGTAACCGGGCTGTCGAGCGATGACATTTGGCGTGCATTAGCCGCCTCTAGAGGCAGTTCATGATGCAATAACAACAAACTATGAGCAAGGGATAAAAACAAGGCTACGGACATGGAAACACAAATACTCTGTTCAAATAACCCAAAAACAATAACGGCATCGGAGCAAAGGTCCTTTCACAGACATGAGACGGCTCCTCGGAGAGTTCGGTCCGGCCGTGCAGCTAAACAAATGCAGCTGTTTGGGGAAAGGAAACAACATCTGTCACCGTCCACCGGAATGGCCATATTTAAATTCTATGTTACAGACGGTTTGAAGGTTACATAGTCGCACAGACAACAATAAAAAAAAATGTTTATGATAAGGTGAATAGGTAACAGTCCCCATGCCTGTTTGAAGTGGGATAATACAACTTTTGCATTGCCAGTTTCATTAGCCAGGCCCAGGGATTCACAAACATTTCAGGCCCTGACCCCCAAATTCACCATGCAAACAATCCCCACTCGCAAAATGAATTCATACTAGGGATGTTCCGATACCGATACTGGTATCGGTTTTCATGCCGATACCACAGATTTTTCAGGTATCGGTATCGGCGAGTACCTGAACCAAAACGTATCCGATACCACAATGTGTTTTTCTGGGCTCTGCAGACACTAAACCCTCTAATGATCACAGCAGATACATTTGTGTTTTCTTTTTTGCTTTCATTTGATCTTTAGAGTGGAAACAGAACACTGACAGAATACATGTTATATGCAGAATGAGCCATGTGCTATGGGCTTTGGCATCTTTTTACAGACTTTTGCTAGTGTTTTTATTTACATCGTGGTATCGGAGTTGTACTCGGTATCGGCGACTACTCTGAGTCCAAATATCGGTATCGGATCGGATGAGAAAAAATGGTATCGGAACAACACTAATTCATACTATAGATAATAGCAAGCAAACCAGATTTTATCTTGTTTATTATTAGATAAAATGTGTTTAGTCATATTTGTGTTCTTTCCTTGACCTCCATTCACACATCTATGCTGTTTTCAACGACATGAAATGTTATAGTAACGCACTATTAATATTTTCCTTTTTTATATTGAAATTCAAATGGGGACCCCAAGTTAAGTGCTAGCGACGCCCTGGGGGGTCCTGACCCTCACTTTGGGAACCACCCACTGCTTTAGCCTGTTGATTTGGCAGAAAAATGCTGTTTCTCAGTCTTCGGTGTGATTTTTATTAGTTTTTTTGTTCTTGCGTAAGCTGCCGTGTTTGTTGTGGTACGGACGCCTACATTTATTCTCCAAACCAGTTCTGTCATAAGCCCCGCCCCCGCACATTCTCATTGGACGACCCTTTTTTTTAGTTAGTTCCATTAAGGTTATCTTTTAATTTTAATTATGGTTAGGGTGAGTTTTAAGTTTAGGTTAATTTTAGGGTTAGGAAAAGGGATATGATTAAGGTTAGAGCAATGCAGGGGGCGTGGTCATGGCAGAACTGGGTTGGAGAAAATAAAGACGTGGTACAGACAGGTCATGCCTTTGTCTGATTGGTTAATCCACCTGTCAATCACTCGCTATGAATTTAGCACCTTTTCTACACAGCTAGCCACATGTAGTTTTTCTTTCAGCTTGTGTTTTGCGTCACAAATCAATCTTCTCATTTCCTTTATGTTTCCAAAAACCTGTTCATATTAAGCTCCATTTGTCTGAACACATATCACAGAAGAAGCAACATTTTCCATGACACCGTCCTCATGGGGACAGACAGTGGCAGCGCTGTGCTAACTTGTTTCCTGTGTTACACTCAAAACCTGGTACAGTAACATCTATAATTCAGAAAAACATGAAGGAACAATGTGTCAAGGTCACGGGAGGAGTTCGCTGTGAGTGGGAGGGACGGTCAGCTCAGCGTGGGAGTCAAAGCAGGTCAAAATATACAAGTGTAATAGAGGAGAAAAGCAGATTACAATGGCCGTGGCTGGAGACTATAAAACAGCGCGGGTTATAAAATGTCAGCTGAGTGGGAGGAGGCAAACATCAAACAACAACAGCAGGGGTGGGGCAGCGAGGGCAGGCTGGAGCCAAGGGGCAGCGGAGGATTTGAAATGTGGACACTTGTGAATGAGGGCAGTGTGGCATCCTGACACACACACACACACACACACACACACACACACACACACACACGGGGGGCAGATGGGACCATGGGGATTAAGCCCATTCTATTCGATGTCAGACAGACACCACATGCACATCACCCACAGACAGAGCGACTCATGGACTCATGGATGGTTTTACTGGAGAACTGCTAAAGGAATATACAGCGAAGCCATAAGCTCTTTCTCACTGTTGGAGCGGTATACAATGGGAAACTATAATGTCCTTAGAATCTTTTAGATAACAACATTGTGAATAATTTTAATCTTCCGAAAATTTACAGAAGTCACACTTTACCAGCTGTGCAGAACAAGAAAGCACTTCCCTATGTTTGCAAATAATTTATGTTGGACAATGCCTCCACTGTTCTTGGTTACAACAACTCGAAGCCCACTGCAGGCAGAAGCTATAAATCATATTTTTTGTTGTATGTTTGGGGGGTAAAAGATAACGAAGATCACTGCACAACCGTAAATATACTAGACTAGGTGTTTTTTTTACTTTTCATACAAAGTATCAAATGGAAGCAGTGAGAAATACGAGATCTAACGATATTATTCTACGCCAAGCTAGAGCAGGGTGTATACAGGTAGCAGCAAGTCCACTTTAGTACTTTTAAATGTTATATATATGTTATACTACATTTTGATGCAACAACGCAAAAAAAAAAGGTAGAATTGTAAACGATCAAACAGGAATGGGGGTCAATTTCAATATACAAAAGCAACACCACAACAGATAACTTTTGAGCAATTTTAGCCAAGTGTTTTTGTACCATCATTTCTCTATTTTCTAATAAGTCCAGTCCAGCTGAGGACACGGACACCGTCTTGTGACCACACCGCCTTTGCTCTGCTTGATCCCCTCAGATCTCTGAGCTAAGCAGGGCAGGGCCTGGTCATTACTTGGATGGGAGACCATCGGGGAAGTGCTAGGAAGCCTGGGTGAATGTAGTGTGAGTGGGTGTTTGGTCACAGATTGGCAGCCTTGATCTGCACCTTCTGTACAAAAACAGAAGGTGTTCCGTTAAAGTGGTAAAAGTTTTGCTTTCAGTGTTTTATTATCATTGTGTAAGACTGATTAAAATAGCATAGTCATCTAAAATACACCAGATTGAACAAAATACATCTGTGTAATTTAAAATTTCCTGGGGGAGAGCTCCCAAACCCCCCACATACTGTAAATACATGTATTTTTATCTTATTATTTCTAAACTCCTGGCCACGGTCCTGGAGTCACAGGCTTGCAATACAAGTGTAAGCTATTATTATTATTTATCAGGCTACAATCCTGTAGGGCTTTGTCCAATTTTTAAACGTCGATCAAATGAGGCGAATCATTACAGTGCTCATTATTATTAATTTTTTTTTTTTGTTTTTTTTTTGTTTGTTTTAGTGTTGTCAATAGTGTTTTCCTCTTTACAATATACAGTATGTGGCCCGCAAGCCTAAAATAGGACTCAACCAACCATGACTAAATTAGTATGAAATAAGGACAAACTGTAAAGATGGCAAAAACCAAATAGTTGCTAATTTAACACAGTCTTGGGCCCTGACCACCACCAGAAGCATTGTGTGTAACCAAGTGTTAAACGTGCAGCAAAAACATTGATCTGGACAAAAATTACGGCAAATGTTTCACTAATACTCAATTCAGAAACATGCCGCTGATGATTGGTCAGTTTACTCCATTACTTCTATCAAAAGCGAGGACAGTGCACTCAAAGTATGCCCTCATTCAAGTGCCCTCTTCAGCTGGAGCATATTAAGAAAAACACTTGTGTTTCTGGGCCACGCCGAGGCCAAATCTATTTAATAACGACACTAAACACCGTTATCTCCGAACCAAAACCCCGGCGAGCAACCAGCCGAATGAAAAGTGGAATAAAGTTATAAAAAATTACCTGTTGAAGAGACGCCAGGGATTTGGGCACCCGTCACAGCAGCAAATGGGAAAAAAACAGAAAGAGAGGGGAAAACACAGGTTAGCACTTTTATTCAACCGCGAAAGCAATTTACACAGCACATTTCCTTTCTGCAGACTGACAAAAGTGAGCTAATATGCTAATGCTAGTCAACGTGAATGCTTTCAGGCAAGACACTGCAGGTGGGTAGGGGAAAAACAAAATCTTAAAGGGTAACTAAATGGGCATGCAAGAGCCTTACTCCACCCACAAACACAGTCCAAACAGGGCTGAGATATGGGCGTGCTCTGAGGCTTTGGGGTGAGGTGCAGGGGGGTGAGTGTGGGCAGGTGTAGTGTATTATGTATAATGAGGAGGACACGGGGGTTCACGTGTTTAGTTAGGCGCAAGGCATTCTGGGAGACGTATTTCCTAAAACTACAGCTACACATTACAGCCATGGATTACAGCACACTCAGTTAAAAAAAAAAAAGTTCATAATTTAGAGGCAATATCTCATCTTGCTAACTTAATAGGAGCTTTGCTCTGATATAAATGTACAATCTGAGTGTAAACAAACGGATTTAGTGGCTTTGAATTATGAACGTGATGTGCAACTTTGCCGCCCCCTAGTGTGCAATCTGTAGATTCCTTCAAACTCCTCGTGTGCACGTTTGAAGACTCCAATGGAATGTCAGTCTCGCTAGGGGGCGTGTGCGAGACTGACATTCCATTGGTGCAGACTCGCTGACGTAGGCATGAACGCTGCCTTGTCATACATGCCATGAGAGCCAATTCCAATGGGAATTACGACGACACATGCGTTGTCGTTGTTCAAACTCAAGAGGGAGCAACACTGACGTTTTTTAGCAGTAAAATAAGATTTCTACTAATATGCACTGCCATGTCAAAATAGTGACAAGGACCTGTAGCCAACTCTATGAGACACCAACTTTAACCGATTCTCAGCTA